>JABUQX010069674.1:0-50471 GCA_015478945.1 Trachelipus rathkii | reverse complement strand
CTCGCATCCACACTCCATTTGAGCGTCTGCACCTCGCAATACAAGGGTTGACCATGCATCTCGCAATATGCATATTTGGCTGGAGCATTTAAATAATCCCAGACGTCAGTTCGTATTGTTAGGTGCCTCTCTATTTCTATAATCCAGCCACTTTCTTGTTCTAGTGGAATCATACCTTGCTTATCATCTTGTATGCACACGGCATATCTTTGTGACGTAAAACGTAACCACATGTCTGTGACGTACACACCTGGATGAGAATTTATGCGTTAGGCTGGGCATATGGGTGCGGTCTTTCTCGGTATGTATTTATTTACCTGCCTCCCATTCCTTGAAAGGTGACCAGCCGTGGTATGTGGTACATCTGTAAATAAATATTAAAATAAAAAAATAAAAAATAAAAAAAAAAAATAAAAAAAAATAAAATGAAAATGGAATGGACAGTCACTGTTAGATTGAGTATTTGAAAGGACAATTTGGTTGTCCCCCCTCCTTTTTAAATAAGATTAATTTCATAAAAATATGAAGAATATCATATGACGCAAAGGTACCATACAACTACTTAATTGATTATAATATGTGATTTAAAATTAAAAATTCCAAATTCGAATAGCAATAATTTAAATACTATTTAGAAATTAATTCAGTGATTTTAGAAATTCCACTAAACGATTGGCAACAAATTATTATATTGCTTAGAAAAATAATAAATAATCTACCTAATAGCTCTCTGGTTACTAAGATAGACTATTAATTCCATAATAGGTTCCTGGTTACTACTGATAGACTTTTATCTCCCTAATAAGGTCTCTTAAATTGGTACCAGATAGTCTATAATACCATATATGGCTTCCTGGTTATACATATTACTCTTAATTTCTCTAATAAGGCTCTCTGTAATAAACAGATTATGACTCGTTAATCAATCCTAATAGTGAGTTCCGTCCTTACTAACAGAGTAGACTTACTTTAATTACCTAAATTAAGCATCTGGTTATACAGACTCATAATTCCCTAAATAAGGTTCCTGTATATTAATACCAATATAGTACTATATCACCTATAATATAAAGCTCCTAGTTTACCATGAATGCTCTTAATTTCCAAATAGTGTTACCTGATTATCCATTATATACTCTTAAATCCCTAATAGGTTCTCCTGGTTAACAGAATAAGATCTAACTTAAATTCACCTAAATTACTTCTTATTGATTACCAAGAGTTAGATTATATATCTAATATATAATAAGAAATTAAGAAAGTATAACAGTTGTTGAAACATTGGAGATGTGGATTATGAATTAAATCTAGCCCGAACTTCTGATAATACTTAGATTTGGCGATTTAGAGAATTGGATGGTATACTGGATATTTAAAATTTAAGCACTGAAAAATAAGATGCCGGTATTGTACAAATTTCTTGAATATAGGTAGTAATAGACTTGGTACAGAACATTTGTAATTTAATTGTAGCTAGGACGATTATATTCAACGGAAGATTAGATAAATTAAGATCCCGTGTGTATTATGTACGAAATACTGAACAGTGTAGAGGAGACTCTGACAAAATACTGATATAATAGAAGTGTGTTGATTTGGGTAACGAAGGAGATGGTACGAAATATTGGAATATAGAAGGTTGATTGGTATACAAACCTTGATATTAATTGGTATTCGAATATAATGTACGAAGACTGATAAGAGAGCACAAGCTTGTTATATGGTGTAAGAACATTAAAAAAACAAGAGAAAAATTATATAAATCAATATTAAATTAATAAACTCCTGAATCTAACCGTCATTAAAAATGGCACACGAAAATAATAATTTAAAAAGCAGGAAAATGGAGCGATATAGTTTTTTATGAAGTATCATTTTTAATAATTTGTTATTAAAATATTCATTAATTTTGGTTTACTCGGACATAATTAAAGAGGTTATTGAAACGAAATCATTATTATATTGGATATTGTTTAAACTTAATTGTTTTTTATTATGTACTCCTCTGGTGAGTAGTGCGGTAGTTTTTCCTGTAAAAGATGTATGCAATACTCATATTTTTCATGTAACCAAAGAATGATTAATTTTATAAATAATAATTAATGGATGTATTTTTATATTATTATTATTGATTAGTTGATTATAACATTAATTAATATTTATTTTTATTATTTATTTATTATTAATTATTAATTTTAATATAATCCTCATTTATATATTGAGTCAGGGTGTGTATTATCTATTATATTATTATTAATTTATTATTATTAATATTTATTAGTAATGTGTTGGTATGCCAGTTATTTTGTAAGGAATATAACTTTGAGCTATGTGTAAAACACGCCATGCAACAATAGAATTATGTATTACTCACTTATGTATTTATTATTGATTAAATTATTTAATTCTATTGTTATTATTATTTGATTTAATTATTTTATATATTATTACTCTCATTATTATATCCTGTTTTATTATTTATCTATTATTATTTCATATATTCGTATTTATTATTATTATTGGGCATTTATACATATTAATGAATCATTTTATATTATAATTATTATTATATAATATTATTAATTATTATGATATATTATTATTATTGATAACATTGCCTTAATATTATGTTCATTAGGATTGAGGACACATTCTTATAAAATTCCAAAACATAATACATTAAGTTCATTCAAACTTTGAGCAGACTTTGTTTTCTGACCAATCGAGAACCGCTGACTCATTAAATTATGAATTTACTATTGCTCAACGATGATTACACAGCAAACGTGATCACTTCTCCATTCTTAACCATAATCTCTTTATGTGCAGCCGATGAATACCGCACACACTCGATCAATTTATATAAAATTAAATTAGTTATATATAATATAATATTATTAGTATATATATATAGAT
Organism: Trachelipus rathkii; assembly: GCA_015478945.1. NCBI lineage: Eukaryota > Metazoa > Arthropoda > Malacostraca > Isopoda > Trachelipodidae > Trachelipus > Trachelipus rathkii. The sequence goes on along the minus strand of JABUQX010069674.1, from coordinate 47,555 downwards.
ACTAATTATTTAGTTATATTTATTTAATAAACTTTAATTGGATTAAAATTTAATTAAATATATTTAACCTTTATAAAAATAATTATATATTATTTTTATATCGATGAGTGTGCGACCTAATGTATTCTTACAAGTCCAATGCCGCCAATTTACCTGCAACTGCCCATTACATAAGCTTTTGCAAAAGTGAATAAATATTAGAAATTAATAGTTAAAATATATATCTATACGAAGGAATAACAAAAGATTCTGCTTATAAAGTAGCGGATTTTTTACAATTTTGGGAATGTATAATATATAATTTTTCCTCGATTCCCTAATAATAATAATATTAGAAATGAAATATATAATAAAAATAATTAATTAATAATAAATAAAAAAATGATATAATCTAATAATAATTAATAGAGTGAAATATTAAGAGTAATATGATGAATATAAATATATTCAATAAGTAATAATTGATTTAAATAATAATAATAATAAATAATAAATAATAATAAAATAATACAAAATAAATTAAATAAAAAAATTAATAAATTTAAATAATAAATAAAATTATAATATAATCATATAAACCGATATAATTAATAATAATAATAAATAATAATTGAATAATATCTTCTATGTATCTTTTTTCATGGTAAAGATATTCCTTAGCTTGGACCACCAACCACGCAACACTTTTCCAATAATAATAATTAATATAATAAATAATAATAATAAATAATAATAAATAAGAATATACCCAATCAATAATAAATTAATTTTGGCAATTAATGAAAATGAAATGATAAATATCTTTTCCTCATATTAAAAGATTAATAATAATAATAAGGAATAATAATAATAATTAATAATTATCTTCAATAATCTTGTGAAACTCTTACACACCATACCCTAGCTCATCTTATATCTTGCTAAAAAATCTAACCGCTAACACCACAGTAGGTAATATAAGTTAATAATAAAACATTATAGTTGTTCCAGTGAGTATAATTAACTCAAATAAATAATTGAAAGTTTCTTAAGTAGCAACATTTTTAAATTAGTTGGGCCTGGTTAAGTCTCATAATTAATTGATTAATGCCCAAAAGAAAAACCAAAAGTTTAAATGTATAATACTCGTTATAAAAAAAATGGTTCCATTTCTGATTTTAAATTATGAATTTCGTGTGCTTAAATTTTTAACGACAAGTGGAGTTAGATCGAATTATAAAAATTTGATTTTTAATATATATTTCTCTTATGTTTATGGTTCTATAATAAACGCTCTAATAAATCCTCTTGTGCATAATTTTATATCAGTATTTCGTGTTACCATTCTTACTTAACCATTATATTCAAGTGTTTGATAAATTGTAACCAATCATACCTTACTATTATTTCTTACAAATTATATTCGTTCCATTTCACTTTATTACGTACTCAAATGCCCCTTCTATTATTCAGTATTTTCGTAAAGTAAGTTCTTCCTATATGAAATTGATTCAGTTTTATTCAGTACAATAATCTCACATCGTATACTATAATTATATGTAATTGTGAATTTCTATTATAGTACGTCTCCTACTTAATTATTCATTAGATTCATGTATACAAGTCTTTTATATAATTATACTTTACTATATAGTTCGGAAGATATGTACAACCAATCCTGAGCCACTATTTTTTCCAAGTGTTTGAATATTTTTATAATATAAATCAGAACCAATCCAATCGATAAATAGGCATAAAAGGTATTAAAAGAATTTGGTGAGCATAATTTGAGATTCAATAAATTAAATACCCAAGAGTGGTTTTTAAATTCATTTTGATTATTTTTAATTTTAAAACAATTAATATTATGCATGCTGTTAATTTTGTAGAGTGCGTTTTAAGTGATTAATGCAGTAAATTTATCTGTTGAACCAGGAGCCTATTAGGGATTAAGAGTCTATCTGGTTAAATCAGAACCCTACTTCTGGAATAGGATTCTGGGGTGAAACCCATGAGCTTGTATTAGGTGTAGTAATTCAATTAGGGATGCTGAATCTTGGTAAATAGGTACCTTAGTTTTGGGATTGAAGTATCGGTGAGGGTAATGAAAAGTAAGATATTAGGAGATTAAGAGTCTATACCCATTATAATTATGTGCCACCGGAACCCTATTCAGGATTCAAGAAGTCAATTGTAATCAGTGGTGAGGCTTTTATTAGAGAATTCAAGGTGATGCTGGTTAACCAGGAGACCTAATTATGGGAGTTTAAGACCTCATCTAGTGGGTATACCCCTAGAGTCCTGATTTAGGGTTTTAAGAAGTCTATTTGTTGGTAACCAGGAATCTCTAATTAAGGATTTAGAGTCTATCTAAGTAACCAGGAGACCTATTGAGGAGGAATCTTAAATTTGAATTACCATTTTATCTCCTAAAGCAACAGAATAAAATTTTTTGCCAATCGTTTTTTCGTTCTAGGCCACAAAACTATAAAATCTTAGAACTTTATTTCTAAAAGCTAATTAATATTGCATTCATATTGGAATTTTATTTATATAAAAGTGTTCGAAATCTCGACCACAAATCCAATTGAGAGATGAATGCATAATTCGCTATGTGGGTCAGCATTTGTTTCCGAAAATTTATGGTGAACTCTGTGATCTCTTGCCCACTCAAATATACTGTTTTGGAATGAAATAGTTTGAAAAACACCCAAAATAATTCTTAGAGGAAGTTTCGCCTTGAAAGATCGATGAGCCCAAAGCCTATGGGCACCCATGGTGATTCCTGTCAAAGACCAGTAATGTAACCCAAAAGCAAATAAAATTGTCTTCCACATGCATGATGTGAATAACAAATAAATTCCGTATACACTATAAATATGGAGTAAAATGAACAATATTACGTTTCTCCATCTCACTTTAGAATAATCTAAATTTTTCAGATTATTGTAAATTTCTACAAAATTAATTTCTAATTTTCTTTCGTCAAGAAGTTGATGCTCATGCTCGTCATCTGGCACTAAATTGAAGTCTTCTTCTTCAACAGGAGCTACGTTCAAATCGCCTTTTTCCTGAGGAGGCATTTTCAATCTATTATATTAAAAAAATTAAATATAGGCAAGTGAGTAAGTAAGATCTATTAGTATATACGGAGTATAGCAATGGCACTTGAATAAAGCAAGAGCTGACCAAATCGCTGTTATATAAATTCTCTATCACTGAGGAGAGATAACTTTACCTCGATTGTGATAAGAAAATCCGGCTGCAAAACAACTATTCGCACGCATGCAGGCACATACACGTGTACGAAAACACACACACACACACACACACACACACACACACACACACACACACACACACACACACACACACACACACACAACACAAAAATATAAGCACACACACACACACACACCACACACACACACACACAACACACAACAACACACACACAACAACCACTCACACACACACACGCACACACACACACACACACACACACACACACACACACACACACACACACACACACACACACACACACACACACACACACACACACACACACACACACACAACACAAAAACCACACACACACCACACACACACAACACACACCACACAACATCACACACCACACACACACACAAACACACCACACACCACACACACACACACACACACACACACACACACACACACCACACACACATATATATATATAATAGTATATATACTAGTATCATATATACTAATTATATGTTGTAATATTATATATATATATGTAATATATAATATATTATAATTTATATATATATATAATATATATCATACTAATATATATTATATTATAATATATATATAGTATATATATCACTATATAATACCTATATATATATATATACCTATACTATATGTTATTTTCATATTCCCTCTAATATATGTCTCTCGATAAATATAGTTAATTCCGCTGTGGCGTGAGACTATGGTTTGAACCTCAAGGAGGACTTTTGTTGAATATTAGACACACACACGCTGTTGTAGAACAAACGAGAAAGAAAATTAACGATAGAATCACGGTACAGATGTATACAACATCTCGGTAAGAGACTATAGAGATGTCACATGAGACACTAAAGATATTTCCAGGGAGGTTCACCATTTAATAAGACTAATCATATACAAATATCTATCTATTGTTCACTTTGAGAAAGGATTGATATTTATATATATGTACTGAGGACTAAAATGAGCCAGAGTATTTAATTGATATAAGTAAGTGAAGAAAACTAATACTCTCATTTTATCACTCACTCGAGTACCTTTCCTATATATGACAGTATTGTTAAGTATCCTACACTTACTGATTTTACTCACAATCACTTTAAATTTATTGTTCTAAAGTTCCACGTTATTAAGTCACATCATAATATTTTGGTTCATAAATGAATTACTTTCAGTATCTAATCACAAGTATTACATTCACCTACTTTATCACTCTTATTATTCTGGACTGATTATCCTATATTTCTTACTAATTTCACTTTCTTTGTCCATAGTGTGCTATAAGCATGCTCTTATGGATTCTATTTGCCGACCAAATTCATCTTCAAATAGCTAGTAATTAATATACTTGAGAATGATTATTTGATAACGGAAACTAAGGGTGGGAAATCACGAAGACAAAAGAATGGTATTTCTCGTAATATTGAGGGTGAAGGAGACTTGCGCAGCACAAGAAACATCTCCGAGCATGCAAACTGTGTTTTTTTTTCATTATTGCACTTTCAAATTGTGAAAGCATAAAGCATCACATATTTACTAAATAATGTTCGAGAATGACAAATTTGATTATACGAATATTATATATATTGCCAATAAAGTGCCACTTTCTGTGATGGGTATACTGTAAGTGGAATATTTTCTTCTATTTTAAAATTTCAGACATTAAAAAAATAAACGAGTAAAATACATTCAATTTCTTACATTTCCAAGATGCAGAACGATGACCCACTCTTACATGCATTCTCTTTTCCCAACCAAGTCTTTCAAAGAGGTTTGAAGATGTTTTCTGCTTTCTATATAATTTCTTAAAACATAGTTGCTTGCTCTGTATAGAGGTTTCATTCGTACTTGGCTCCTTGTACGAAGTGCGCATCGGATATCCAGGGAGGCTCCCCTCATTCAGTCTTTGTTAAAAGGGTGAAGAGTTAGAGCATTTCGCCTTATCAATTTTCACATTCTCACTGACTTTCTTCAATCCCTTTATCCCTTTCTACCGGCTTCGAACTTATTTGAATAGCTATTACAAAAGAACCTATTATGTGCTTATCAACTCTACATGGCAGCCTATCGATGTAACCAGACACATCTCCGTCTCAAGTTATGCTAGAGAGAGACACGTTTTTACGAACGAGGAGAGTCTTTACTCAATTAAATCTTATCTCTGCTCTGTTCAGTTTCTTGACCGGCAGAACAACTCACAATGCATTCTCTTGCACTTTGGTTACCATGTACTTACTGGTAGAGTCTGGGCAACCCACTATCCTGTCTTCTTTCTACTCATATATCTTTGAACTAGACTGATAGATGCATATATCGAGGCAACTGTGCTCACAACAGACGACTTCTCGGTTAGAGATAGTAGATATATATATATATATAGTATACTATAGTAATATAATATTATATAAATATAGAGAAATATAATATATATAGATAGATAGACTATCAGTAATATATATATATATAAATATATATTATATATATATAAATTATAGATCTAAATTATTAACTTTATATATATGAATTATGATTCAGCTTGGGTTGGGAAGCATATTTGGATTATAATTAGTATATAATAGATACATATTGAGGTTTTATTATACTAAATTTAAATATGAATATTTGAAATAACACATTTATCTTTAATTTATTTCAGAAAATTGGTTAAATGGAAATGAAAGAATTTCATAATAAATATAAAAGATTAATGTAAAAATCAACAGAAATTCTTCATCACTAACTCCTTCTCAATCTAATTTCTTGTCAATTAAAATTGATCTCTTCTTGCTCGAATGAAATAGCGGAGATTGTGGGTGTGGTTGAAGAGATAATTTGATATGTGATATGATAGTGAGAAACCCTAATTACAAATTAAGTGTTATGACTACAAATAATAGTGTTTGTAGGAGCATGGTGTAATAATAAAACAGTTAATGAAGTGACCAATTATTATAGTTAGTATAGGGAATGTAGAAAAGTAGTGAGAATTACAACAAATACATAAATAATATAAATATAAATAATAATAGAGTAAATATAGATTGAATGTTGTATGGATAGAGATAATATAAATAAAATATTAATAAATAGTAAATAGAGAATTAAATGATTAAAGTAAAATAAAAATTAAAATAAGTAAATTGTGAAGTACTTTTATATTCTTTGAACATTGAGAATAAGGAAATTAATATAGATTAATAGTTAGAATAAGCAATATATAAATAAATAAGTAACTGAATCCACAATGTGATGATTACACAATATATCTCATGATGCTAATCAACGAATATATCAATATAAATAAAGATAAAAATCAATAAATAAAATGAACGGTAAATACACTCACATAGTCCGAAAGCGTTTATCATGAGATCAAATGAAATAACTAGTAGGTAAAATAAACCACAATAATAATAATAATTAATAAATAATAATTAAATTAAATAAAATAATTAAATATAAAGGCTAATAGGGATGACTTATGTAATACACTGATAAATAATAATAAATAACTCACATAAATGAATAAATAATAATAAATAAATAATAGGAATTAAATAATAGCAAACTATAGAGTAAAATAGATTCCCCTTATGAGTTCTGGCTTTAAATCAACTCTTAAATTTTCAAATTTATATAAAATATAAAGACTAAATAATAATAAAAAGATCATTATAGATTAGAGTTATATTATATATATAAATAATAAGTTAAGTAAGTGTATAAAAAATAAATAAATTATAATAATAGTAATGATAATATATTAAATAAATTACCATATAATTCACTCATTAATATAACAGCACAATTCAATAATAATTAAGCAGCTCTACCAATAAACATTCCACACCTTCTTAAAATTCTCATGTTTTCTTGGTCCTCCCTTCTAATACCATAATTAAATAATTAATCTTAAAAAGTTTCAGACTTCTTTAGGATTAGCATTCTCTGTTGGTGCAAAATTAATTACTCGCGATAAACCTTTATAGTTTCCGAAAATAGAACTCATGACATTGTATGGTAGTATCTACTCCTCAAAATGAATTTAAAATCGATAAAAAAAACTAAGGGTTGCCTCGTACTGTATCAATTTTAAGTAATTCAATACTTTAACACAGGAGCGCATTGGCCCTTGTTAGTTCAAAAATATTAGGAAAGTCTCCTGAGTTAGGGATTTAGCAGTTCTAGATTCTTTCCAACTAAAGGCGAGAGCAGAATCTCCGGTTCTTTCTTCCTGCAGGTAAAAAAGAAATTAAAAAAGGTGGGTATACCCCCAAAAGTGATCTTAGGTGGGCGGTGGGTTAGACAGATTCTAGATTCCTTTACATGGGAAACCAGATCAATCTATTTCCTGCTGGCTATTCCCATCTACTTATAAAATAACACTCATTGGCGTGCCATCAACATTCTGAGCATACTCGTATTGCCCTTGAAGACCAAGAACAGCTAAAATTTTCATAGTTTAACTACTGCTAGAATCAAGATGACTTTAAACGACAGGAATCTTTCCCTGGAAGAACGAGACTGACTCTTTGTGAAGAAAATTTTCATGGTATGACTTTCTGATGGAGTCTATTAGAGTTGATAGATTAAATATTATATTTATAGTTATTCTTACAATTCTAGTTGTAATGTTTCAAAAATACTCATTGAAATATTTTTGTAGTTTAAAGTATATTTATCTGTTACTGTATTTGAATCAACCTGACATAATTTTTGTATTATCTGCTTTAGCCTATCCGTAACATTAAAATATTTCCACTAACAGAACACTGCTTCAAATAACAAATTGCTTTCTCAATAAAAAATTATAATGCTAATAGTTCAAATTTACATATATTATTCTTTTTCTACGTATCTCATATATATATAACAGCTGCTGTAAAATAATTAATGCCTACATACTATACGATATCATCGTTATATATGAGCATTAAAGATATAATGAATAAAGAGTCGAGCAAATGAATAGAGATGAATAAAATGAATAAGAGATTACAAAAGGCAAATAAAAAGAAAATGGGAAGACTCTCAAATGAGAGATAACATAATTCACGCTCGATCAAGTATAAGCGTCTCATAGAAAAGTATCATTGATAATAAAATTCATTCATGACGGATACATACTGAGATCGGTGATTCTAAAGCATCCACGTATATACTCAATTCAATAACTACATATAAATGGAGAAATATACTTATTGTATTTTCACAGCTTTATATTAATATAGCTTTATCTCAAAAACACCAATAACTAATATTAATAATATAATAATAAAATATATATAAATCCATGACTAAATATAGTAACAATAAAAGTAAATATATAATATATTTAAAACATCAACTAAAGTAAATTAAATTAACTGTATAAAAATATACTATTAAAAATAAATAATATAATATATAATATAATAATTATTATATATTTAATTAATAATAAATATAAAGAATTAATAATAATAATAATATAATTATATAATAAAATTAAATATATAAATAAATAATAAATAAAAAAGATATATAATAGAAAAAGTAATATATAAATATAATAATATTAAATATAATAAATAATAAAATAACAATATATAAGGATATATTATAATTAAATAATAATAATATACTATATAATATAATATTAATAATATAATAAAAATATATTAATAATAAATATTATATATAATAATAATAATATGTATATCTCATATGATCAATATCAATCATATACTATATATTATTCAGTAATATAACAATTATACATTATTAATTATTTAACATGTTATATAAATAACAATTATTAATATATAATACTATTTTCTGTAAAGGGTTTGTTAACAAATAACTTGTTAACAATTACAATGTAGTGTCCTACCCAGAAACCAAAAAAATAATTACCGTTGTGAGAATATAAATATAGAATTGATTATACTAGTTATTAGGATATGAGCTATTATATGTATATACCAAACACAAATTTTGAGTAGAATATTAGAAAAATACAATAAATAAAATATCTATATATTCGATAGATATTAGTGGTGTATCAAATATAATATTTCATATAAATAATAATATTAATTACTAGTCAAAAATGATAACAAATATATATATATATATAATTATAATAAAACATAATATAATAATATAAAATATATACAATAATATATAAATATATATATATAATAATATTATAATAATAATAATAATAATAAATAACAATAATAATAATAATAATAATATATAATAATAATATATTTATATTAATATAATAAATAATATATAGCTCTTATTATATAACTACATAAATAGATAATAATAACTAATAATACATTCACACTCTAATACTCAATAACTCATAATAATTGTATAATTTTAATTTGTCGTTAATAACTACTTAAGCGTTTTACGTTTTATGGCAAAATTATCTTACTAATTATTCTTACGAAATAATAAGAAACGTCTACAATAATAAAATACGAGTTCGATTGATCAATATATATAATAATATTATTAGTATTATGTCTCACCTAAAACAGTATAGAATAATTATGAACAAATTCCGATAATAGTATGCTATTTCGCTAAGAAGCATAACCTTTAATATGCAAATGCACTCATCGCTTCACTTGCCCTTACAATACCATGAAATAATAAATAATAATAATAAAAAATAAATAAAATAAAATGCATGGATTGATATTTTATTATCTTTTATTGATAATTATTACTATTTATTATATTATACAATGTGAATACAAATATTAATAGGATGGATATTTGTATGATAATGTATCAATATATCTACTAGTTATCACTACAGGAGATCAGAATTCATATTTACAAAATTTCATTAAAAACTGCAATGAGTACAATTAAACTTCTTACTGTGTGACCGTTAGTAGACATTTCAGGTCTTGCAAAAATTTTTGATGAAAAGATCTGTAACCGTAATGATGCATAATGCATATCTGTTTCTTGATCTATTGTAACACGATATACTAAATATAACATAGAATAATCATTTTATATAATACTATCAAATTAATACTATGAATATAGTATTGTAATGACTATACTTTTTAAGTCATATAAATATTCTCTAAACTAAATACTAACTATCAAATAATAAAAAATACCTATAAAAAAAAAAAAAAACAAAGTTTATGCTGCGTAATTAAGAGCAGTTTTATATTTTACTAGAAGAGTATATCAGGAGATATCAGTAAGGTCAATATACGTTATATATATTTATGATTAATATGTTGTATATATATAATAATAGAGAGATTGAGAGTAGAGTAATAAGGACTATTATGAAGAGAGATGATAGGAGAGTAGCGAGAATACCTCCACGAAGATGAATCGATCCAGCAAACAACTAGAATATGATTAATATATATTATAATATATATATATGTAAACAAGTTATAATATAGAATAAGAATATATATCTATGATACGTCTTTGACACAGATAACTATTTTTTGTTAGAGGTTTAAACTAATCGATAAACCAAAAATGATAAAATGATAATGGATAATAATAATAATCAAATAATATAAGATGAAATTTAATAATAATAATATATTAGCATATAGTCAAATATAGTGAATAATAATAACTAACTGATATAATATTTTCTTTTTAGTTTAACAATAATTAATAATAACAATACTAGTTGACCAATTAATACTCTTGGAGTAACATGGAGATATAAATTAACATAGAAGAATATCTGCTGATATAAACATATAAATACACATTCACATAGATAATCTCCAACGCAAGATAAGATAAATATTCACAGGATATGAGCTGTCACTTGAATATATATACAAAATTCGCAAAACGAAAGTAATCAGAGCACTAATTGTGTGAGAAAATCGCAGCTGTGATAAAAAAGTGCATTGAATCATAACCATATTCATCACTAAACGAAATAGAGTGAAGATCTCAACAGCAAAGGACTTAATATTAAAATCATTTATTATTATTAATACTTTTAAATATAATAATTACTTATTTTGTATAAAAAACACATATCTAAAATATAGGATTTCTAAAATATTACCAATCACTCAAAATTCACTTTTCGAACTATATAAAAAGAATCAAACCAACTGACAATTAAACCGAATATAAGTGAAAAACCCACGAGATAAGACACAGAAATTCAATCAACGCTTATGAAAACAAAACCGAAATGAAGAAAAAAAAAGCTACAATAACAAAATCCCAATCAGAAACTCGGAGAGAGAATGACATCAAGCAAACCAACATTAATTCAATACGTAAACATTCAAATTATACATTAATCAAATTTAGGTAATATATGGTTATTACATCTATATTCACAACTCATCACAGTTTAGAGGATTCTAATTGAATCAGACATAGACTAAATAATTCCTATATTACTCATGGTTATGGATATTATTTACATCATAATTAAGTATTGAGATAATATGGGCAGAAATCTACATATATTGTATATACCACATAACAGATACTCTGAATTCACTTATCGAAGTTTAATTATTATACACATCAACTTTCAATGCTAAAAAATTTTATCTATAGTAAAAATGTACATAAATATTCAAAGCAATTTATTGTAGTTTATCATTACAATAAATACTTTAAGCTATTTATAAGCTTTATTAAGCTTATTTTATTAATTCAAATATAGGATAATTCACTATACAAACATTAATTCCTTAATCAGGAATATCAATAAAGTCATGACCGTAATCTCACTATATTATAAGTATGAGATAATTATTTTAAAAATAAAGGACTATATAAATGTAACTAAACTATTATATATCATTTTAAAGACAAAATGTGCAATCACTTCGTAACTTCCAATTGTTAAGATATAGGATATATTATACTGCGCATTGAATCAAAATCATGAGATACATATAAAACGACTCTTAATAATACTGGAGATCATATGAGTAGGATATCTAACGTTATAATCTGATACAATTGGCACTATAATATTAACTTAGTTGGAATAATCAATTTATGATACTCATATCAAAATTAATATTACACTTTTTTGATTAATTTTATGATCAAACTTTTTTCATACATCTTGTTCCCGTCCCACTTACTTCTCAATATGACTATTAGTATGAATGCATCATATTATTATATATTACTGTAAGATATTAACATTATGATTTTTTATAATAATAATTAATTATATGTATATCAAATATTATGATAATAATATTTAATTATAGGTACCTTCGGTAAATACACCAGTTAAAACATATTACTGGGAATTATATGCACTTACAAATGAGCTATGATATCACCACAGCAACCGTGAGGGAGAAAATAAAATATCGTAACGCCATTTGACAATACTAGAATATCAAATAATAATATTATTAGAATTAAATAATATATACTATGTATATTAATAATAATATTATAAATATATTCAATCATCGTGAGTATTAGCAGCTCAGATAGAAATAGTAGCAACTTCCAATTAAAAATACAACAGTGAGTATCTATATAAGCAGTCGATAATCTAAAAGCTTAAGATTATAGCGGCGACTAAAATTAAGGAGCATGTTTTCAAAAGAAATAAGATATTAAATAAAAGAGGATCTCCAATACTAGCAGTAAGAATAAATCAGATTAAATTACAAGAAGAAATCAAGAGAAATAAATTCTACAAAGTACTCTCTCCAGAAGAAAATCCTCCCACGCAAGAAAGATAAAATCTAACGGAAAAGGGCTGCGACTTAGAATTTTGACAAAAATTTCGACACTAAAACGAAGAGTCAAGAGCAAATTGTGGAAAACGCGCTGGAAAAGCTGTGTGAACTACAATTCGCCTTACGAAGAGAGAATATCTACTTTAACAAGAAAGATCTTTGTTAAATTTATATTACATTAAATTGAATATTTAATTAACTATAGTAAGAATAAATAAACAATTCATTATACATATAATGGAGATTTCTCAAATTACACATACCTAATAATATATGGGTGAGCAATTGAGGTCTCAATATAATAAAATCACCTAACTGTCAATTAGGACCCTATATAAAATTACGAAACAAAATATAAATAATATATAAAAAAATAATTATTTAATAATAAATAATATATATAAAATAATAATAATTAAATAATTAAATAAAATTAATATAATTCATAATTATAAGATAATAATAATAAATTAATCATAAGAATAATATTATAAATAATATATTAATAAAAATAATATATATATATAATAAGAATAATAAAATAATAATAAAATAATAATAAATAATAAAATAAATATTATATATATATATAAAATATTAATAATGCTATTAATAGATATAATATGTAAATGTAATGAGTCAACAATAATCTAACATCAAGACAAACTAGATAAATATAAATCAAAACATAAATAAAACAAAAAATTAAATAATAATATATTACCAATCTATATTCATCCTTCTCATTACCTTAATCAAAGTTCTAAAATATATGTTATGGTGTAAAGTGAGCAACAAAGCAACTAATAAATAAACAATAAATCAACACAAACTAACAACGAACTACAACAACAATAAACTTACACTATAAATACAAGTAGTCAACAATCAATACAATAACAATACAATCAAATAAATCAATCACAAAAATATGTGTATAATCAAAATTGGCAGATATATTGGAGGAGCGTATCAAGAGAATATATTCATTGACCTAAATTTGAACGACGCATTCCTACCACAGTTACTACTATACATAATAAACATCACACACATTATATAATAATAAATAAAATAATATAGTAACATTAATAATATAATAAATTAAATAATAAATAATAATAATAAATAATAATATAATATAATTAAATATAATAATAAAATAATAATAATATATAATAAATAATAAATATTAATAACATATAATAAATAATAATAAATATGATTATATATATAAATAATATATAATTATATAATATATATAATTTAATTATAAAAAATATAAATATAATAATAAATAATTAAATATAATATAATATAATATATATAATAATATATTAAATATAATATATAAATATAAATAATAAAAAATTAATAATATAATAATAATAATATAATATATAATAATAGACTAATGAATTTAAGTTTAATAATATATATAATAATAATATAATATATATATTAATATGAATAATTAATAATAATTATAAAATATAAGAATAATAATTATAAAATTAATATAATTAATATATAATAATATAATAATAATATATAATAGATATATTAAACTATATAATTAATATATATATAAATAATAATATATATAATAATAATTCACATTATATAATAATAAAATAATAAATAAAGAATAGAATAAATAATTAACTAATAATTAATAACAATTATATTAGTAGATTATTTTGTCTTTATTACAAAGTCACACCTGTATAATATATAGTATTCTTTCTGCATGAAGTAAATTTAATTATATTATCCTAGTAAAAAATAAAACTATTGAATTGAAAGTACAGTTATCACAAGCTATGGTACTGAAGTAATTAGATACATAATCATATCTAGGAGTTGATAAAAAGCAACTCCAAAAAAATCATTCATAGGCTTAAGAAAAATTAAACGTTGAAATAGACAGAATATATGATATAGTAAAGTATATATTAATAAATGATATTAATAATTAATTATAATAATATATAATAATAATAATTAAATAATCTAATATATAATATAATAATATACATAATCAATAATATAATAATAATTAATATAAATAATAATAATTAATAAAATTAATAATAATAATAAATATAATTAAATAATAACAATTTATATTAATAATAATAATAAATTAATAATAAATTAATATAATTTATATATAATAGAATAATTATAATTAATAATAATAATAATAATATAATTTTAATATATCAATTAATATAATAATAATATATTTATAATAATATATATAATAAAACAATAAGTAATAATAAATAGATATATATAAAATTATAATAATAATATATATAAGTGAATAATAATAATATAAATAATAATAATAATAATAATATAATAATAATATAATTAATAATAAATAAGCAACATTCACTTTAATGCATCTCTTCAAGTATAAAATCTTTTATACATCTATTTTATTATTTACTATCCTCGTGAGTAAATTAATAATGAAAGTAAGTAAAATTACTTTCTTAGATGTTATATAAGATACTATAATGATCTCCTAGTAATATATGAAATCAGCTAAACCTTAGCGAAGGAATAAAAATACTAACTGAGAGGATGAGATGAGTATGATAGAGATGCATTGATTGAGAGTAGAGAGAGAGAGAGAGAGATTGAGAGAACTTAAGAGAGAGAGAGAGAGACGTATGACTTATTTTAGAATATATATCAATCGATTGTAACTAATAAAGGCTTTTTAAATATTTACTATATAGTATAAATAACCAATGATATTTGCAGTGATTTTGTTGATTTTTCTTGTTTGGGAAGCGTAGTGAATTCAAGTAGTAGAGGATGATAGAGAGAGAGGAAGATAGAAGATGATGATAGTGATAAGGTAGTATGACTAAGAGAAGTAGCGGAGAGAGATAAGAGATGAGAAGAATGAGAAAGAGACGTAAAGTGAGTGGATACAATGGATTATTATGCAAGATATTACTATGGATCATTTTTGTGAACGTAAGATAATAAAAAGTTTATTGTAAAAGAAACTAGGAAAGATACTTATGAATATGACCACAGCTGAGTTCTAACTTTTATGCTTTGTTAAAAATAATAGTACTTCTCGCCTTGAAGTGATAATATCTACCTCTCGCAATTAATATTCCTTCTGAATTATAGAAGAAACACGCGAAACGTGATAGAATATAACTATACCTTCTACTTTATTGCTTATTAGATTTGTATTAATTTCTGTGGATGAGAAAACAATGTACAAAATCACTCTCTCCTTCATCTTATTTTTCAATTTTTCTATTTATTTTTTAATTATATCTATTATCAAAACGCCTCTTGGAGAGGGAGGCAATATAACACATAGATATGTAATGAGAGACGTGCTAGGCCACAGCACACACACACACCATCATGGTCATTAATATATATGTGCTATATTTAAAATAAAATCACCTAATACTTATTTATTATTTTCTGCATTTATATATTATATATCATATATAATAAATAATTTGACATATATTAGTATATATTATATATATATATAATATATTAATATTAATAATTATATATTATAATATATATATTAATATATAAACGTGTGATTTAACGAAATAGGGACAAATGTTGGAGGATATTATCATTTACCTTTTACAGAGTTTGTCTTAAATACAAGTTTACATATCGTAATAGTTCTTCATTTAAGTAGGTAAATTTGAGTTAGTATTAAGGCTGTTAAGGTATATTCGAATTATTAGGTATTTATGTTCCGTTATGATGTGTACGTAGATTAGCGGCTTACAGGATAACTCTGCAAACGTATAAGTCAGATAACCTAAAGAAAAGTAGTATTGCTGTCATCTAATACTGGTACAACGTGTAATAGAATGCTGATAAGTACTCCACCATTTTATAGAGAAGGATGAAAAATACAAGGAATATTGGTTGGAATAGAGGTGATCGACTAGAAATATTACCACTCGTAAACGATACAGCATATAACATATTTTCAATATAACATAAATAATAATAGCGACATTATTATATAATACTCCTAAATATTTACTTAATAACATATTAATGTCCTTAAATAACTAATTATTTGATAAGTAATATTGCTATGATAATAGTAATAATTAAGAATAGTGAACAGGAATTAATTAAAACAAAAGAAGTATAATAAGTAAATAAACAACAATCAATAAATAATCAAAATATAAATAATATAATAATATAAATATATAATAATAATTAATAATAGATATAATAATAATATAATCATATAATAATATAATAATAATAAATATAATAATAATAAAATTAAATAGATAAATAATTAATAAAAAATAAATAATTAAATAAATAATAAATAACACAATTAATAATAAATAAAATAAGTATAATAATAATAATAAATAATAAATAATAAAATAATAAAATAATAATATAAATAATAATAATATAAAATTATAATAATAATAATAAATAATATATAATATAATAATAAAAAAAATAAATAATAATAATAATGTAAATTAATAATAATAATAATAAATAAAATATAATAATAATAATAATAATAATAATTAATTAATAATAATAATAATAATAATAATAATAATAATAAAATATAAAAAATAAAAAATAATAAAAATAATATAAAATAATAATAATAATTAATAATATAATAATAAATAATAATAAAATAATAATAATAATAATAATAATATAATAATAATAATAATCACAATAATAATCGATAAAATAATAAATAAAAATAAATAAATAAAACAATAAATAATATATTGAGAATAATTTTTATAATAATAATAATAATAAATAATAATAAATAATATAATAATAATAAAATAAGTAATAAATAATAATAATAAAATAATAATATAATAATATAATAATATAATACATAATATAAATAAATAATAACAATAATAATAATAATAATGATAATATTAATAATAAATAATAATAATAATAATAATAATAATAAATAATAAAAATAATAAATAGATAAATAAATGAATAATAATAATAGTATAAATAATATAAATAAAATATATAAATAATATAATATGATAAGTAATAAAATAATGATTACTAATAATAATAATAGATGATATAATAAATAATGAATTAAATAATAAAATAAATATAATTAATAATAATAATAATAAATATAATAATAAAATAATAATAATAATAATAATAATTCATAATAATAATAAAATCATAATAATATCTCAATAATAATAATAAATATAATAATAATAATAATTAATAATAATAATATAATAATAATAAATAATAATTAATAATAAATAATAATAATAAAAAAATAATAATAATAATAATAATAATATAATTAATAATAAAAATAATTAATAATAATATTTTTAAGAAATCAAAGTTTAACTAATTTTTATTTCAGTAATAAAAATAATAGTAACCAAAACACGGAGACAAACTTCCTTACACTCAAATCTCAATCGTTGTAAATTTACATGTAATGGTTACTAAACTATGGATACTTTACAGTTAACTTTTTATTAGTCTATTTATATTTATAATGACAAAACCACTTTGTAAATGAAATACCAATACTAAGAGATAATATCTCCAGATTATTATGATCTCCCCCTATATTCGTAAAACTACCCTAGTACTAATACTAATAACTATATATTCCGATAGTAAAATTGTCTTAAGGTTCATACTAATTCATTTCCTCACTCTTTCTGACATTTTGTATGCATAAGAATGTCATTTTACTAAATATTGCCTCTATTCTACTTTACCCTACTACCTTTAGTATCGTCCGAATATGTATAAGAAAACTGTACTTTAACTTCCAATGACTAGCTATTCCACTATCTAGATTAGTTATTTTGAAATATTTTCTTTTCGAAATTCTTAATACATCATTTACAAACTGACGATATTATTTTGAAAGTTTATTTTCTTTTCGATCTTAATATGATGCTATAATTTAATATCTTCATTATAGAGCCTATACACTAAGTATTTAGTATACGGTATCCTAGTATATGGGTAATAGTATACTGTATGAGTGTCATCGAGAACATTATTGAGCTATTCAGATAGCTTAACTGGGACGAGGGTATCTAGACTAGATATATAACATATGCTCGATCATCTCTCAATGAGTATCACTCACACTCACTACACACACACATTCATTGATACCACCATTCACACATTCCACATCACATTATAGCTTGCAAAAATGAGAGGCGCTCATTCAGTCTGTTTAAACGATCATCCGTACAATAGGTAATCTATCTTCAACAAAATACTAACTATTGTAACCTAAAATTTATCGATATTATATATCGTATCTATACCTAATAGTTGTCGATATCTGTCTAAGGAATATATTAAGTAAAGAATCATCTAAATTTTTTATTTATATTTTTCTTTTTCCTAAATTTTTTTTAAATTTATCTTATTTTTATTTCGTCCACATGTGTTGGTTTGACTTCACTTTATTACTAGTATAAATGATATATACACTTCTAACTGAGTAGATCTATCTTATATCCATTCATATTCTACCATCATTAAAAACTTATATTACAATTACTATTCATCTTATATTTTTACTTCCTTATCTCTTATCTCCCTTTTTCTCTTATATTCTTACTATTCTCATACTCTTCTTTACTCTTCATTTCTATTCTCTTATTTCATTACTTAATTCCTGACTATTCTATATGCTTTCTACTTTCATATTCATCTTATAGTATTCTCATTCTATTCGGCTTGAAATTACATAACCACTTGAGTCCTGCAACTCTTCACATATATAGTATATGAGTTAATTTCTGGTAAAATATACTCTAATATCGTATGTATCGCTTAATAATATTCTAAAGTACCTCACTTCATAGAATACAATCTGCGCTATCGTATAATATCAGTTAGTACTGGCAGAATAACTACTATGTATATTATTCTAAACATATTCATATTGTTCGATATAACTGTATTATAATATTCTACGTATGACTGACGTATACTTTTAACCTATTCTACGGTTACGATGATTTTCTATTTCTACGGTCGTGCTATATAGCATGTCTGTTGTGGATCAGAAATTATCTGATATATATAATATAAATTGATAGGCATACCTTATCTATACTATCTTACACAATACACCTCAGTTGCTTTATTCTTTTAGTGATGTATTATTACTACATATTTGTAGTAGTTCATAGTATATATCCTCACTATAGGACTATATAAAGCTAATACCTGTATAATAATAATGATGATGTAAATATCATAATAAAAGGGCTTATAATTTAATACAAATGTATTTTAGTTAATAATATATTATATTAATAAATATATATATATATAATAATAATAAATATCAATATATATATAATTATATTTAATATCATGTATATATATAAATAATAATAATAATAATATATCATATTAAATTAATAATATATATAATATAATTAATATATATATAATACATATATAAATAATTATATAATAAAAAATATATATAATTAATTAATAAATAATAATATATAATTATAGAATATAATATAATATAGGATAAAATAATATTTAATACATTAATAGATATATACAAAATAACATTAATATAACTATAATGCATGATGGAGAATAATATAAATAAGCTAATAATATAACTATAAGCTATTTATTGGTCAAAAATTACAGCTAACGTATAATTACATATAATAAATTTACTATTATCTAGTGCAATACTAGATTATCTTTGACATATTATTCTCAGTTCCATATAGTCCTTATGTACTCGTTTGTTCTCATCATCCGCATGGTTTTTTTCAATACTGAGATATAGTGGCTCTAAAATTACTAACATACACAACGGTATGCTTATGCATATATCTCAGATGACATGAGCTAATGAAAATTAGGTTTGTGGCGTATATTCACGGACAATTGGATAATAGCATAATCGCTTAAAACCAGACGCTTTCTCTATACGCTCTATCAAAAATCTCAGAGTCAATATTACCATAACTTAGTATTTTATTGCCATTACCTTTATATGATTTCCAATCATGGTGGTCCCTTGTGAATTAACAATTTACTATGATTACATGCTCCGGAGTTTAAGACAGCGCGAAAATATCGAAATTTTGGATAACTTGTTTTCAATAGTTCAGAAAAGTTACAAATCATAGTATCCAAAGTATCAACAAGTGTGCGTCTCTCCACTCACGGCGTCATTCCAAACGCTCCAGATGAGAGCTAACAAAGTTCGTTATATTAAATTTAAATTTTAAATGGGCTATTTTTATTTGTATTGTGAGTGTTTATAATAGATCCTGTATCTCTTTCCAGTATCTCATTATATATTGTCTAATTTATCTCGTAATTAGACACTAATATATGAAAAATATAATATAAATTAAATAATATGGTCGCCACATAAATCCTGACACCAAATAAACTAATAAGGAAATAATAGTACGATATTATATATATATCATATCAAGTGTTATTACTCTTATGTTATATAAATATTTAATAGATATATAAACACATAGAACTGGTGTGTTGTATTATTAGTAATGTTTTTCAAACATGGTCATTTGTTGTAGGTTAAACTCTATGCAAGTTATAATAAGGAATTATGACCTTCACAAAATCATTGTATTAAAATATAGCTCCTGAGGATTATTACTAGTATTTCGTCAAATTATATATATATTATATAGTACTACTCAATAAAATATATAATAATAGATATAATTATAAATATGTATTAGTGTAATATACTGGGCCGAATGTCAATGTCTATATATAGGAATCAAATCCTATTTGATTCTCTAGAAATAGGCTATTTACCAAATACGAGGACTATGCATATAAGTATAACGACTGGGATAAGAGTTTAAGACCAAAACATGTTATTATATCAAGTGAACATATTAGAAAGTTATTTAAATATGTATATTCAAGTCTCAGTATGTTTTAAATTTATAATAACCTGCATTCAGATGATGACGAAGTGGAGAAAATACATGTTTGGTATGATAGAGGAGGTTAATGATAAAATCATAAAGCATAGATGTTTTTAAAATAATTTTAACAAGGCAAATAAGGAATTTTATTATAGATATATAATTAATAGGTAAATCAACTGAAAAAATAAAGTATATAATAATAGGAAAAGATTAATATGGGTAAATATTATACAGGCCAGTAGCTACTAAAATCTCGTTGGTAGTAAAGGTTTTCTGGGAAAAGTTACTGTAAGGTTTAATATAGAGATAATTTAGAAATGGATAACTAAAGTTATGTATAGACCTCCAGCACGGTTTCAGAATAGAGTAGGTCATGTCAGTGAACATAACTTTTGAATTTATGGACATTCTAATTACTGAAACTCTAGTAGGGGTGAGGGAGGGGGAATAGCATAGTACCGAGGTAATCCAGTCTATAATTTATAATATAATTTCAGACTAGATCCGAGCTCTTTTGATAAGGTATTCCCACATAAGGCTGATAAGAAGAATATTGCTAAGAAATATAGGTATAGATGGACTGAATACATAATTGGATTAAAGTGAGTGTTATGGATAGATTAAATTAACAGTGTGCGTGTACAACTGAAATCGCGCAAGATACAGGGTCAATCATGGGAAAAAGTAGACAGAATGGGTAGTCCACATGGTTCAGTGCTTGAGGCACTGTTGTGTCACTCTATTTATATATAAATGATTTAGACAGGACTTAAATGCAAGCTTCTAGCTTGCTGAAGTGATACCAAAGTGGCCACACTCAGATTACGCGAATAGTGATGGATGTATAAACGTTTTATCTTGATAACAAATTGGAAAAGAGTTTGGCATACATCGCAATCTTATTCAGTAAAAAGTGATAGGTTCTTCACTAGGTTACTCAAGATATAAAGATTTTATATACTCCAGGATATGAACTTGGATGGACTTGAGTTTGGGTACTCCAGCGAAAAAGATATTGTAGCGTGTAGTCTCATAAGCAGTATGGTTGAAAAGTAGCATATAATACTCTAGTTTTGGAGAGACAAAGCCATAAAAGCTAATAGATGCTGGGCGAATAGCAATACCACGCTCAAATGATGTTCTTACAAGAAGCATAGGAAATTAATAAGTAAACTACATATACATAGCTAGTGTCTAGAGCCATAGCTAATAACGACTATTTATAAGCTCACATGTTTGCGGGCCCTTATTTAAACTAAAAGACTCTAGTCAAGCTCAATTAGTTAGTGAAGGACAGTGAAAGAGGCTGTGTGATCAAACAGTATGACTATATAGACATACCAACTCACCGCGATAGATTTACTCAGCGGAAATTCTCCAGAGGGATAAAGAGCCTCATGTCAGAAGTATACGCACCACGTCGCCGCAACAAGACCACGATAGTTAGGTACGGAATGATATATTTCGGATACACAATGAAAAGGCGAAATTGGCATGTAACTCAACACGCGTCAATAGACTCAAAACATCACGATAACTAAAAAAACAACAAGTAATAATATCACAACAACAATCGTTGGCCTAACGCCACATACTTAATAACTGTAGAGAACACAAAGAAAATATAATTCATATATCCATATCAGCCACACACGAGCTCACACACTGGACGCGTGGACACGCACCCAAGACAACATAGCATCGGCCTGCCATACGATCAACTGCTACACTCTAAATTAACTACAAACAGCCAATCGCACCCATTAACACCTTAAAGAAAGAAAATACACGCTCATTAAGAATAGAACTAAAACCCAAAGATTAACAGATAAATAAAAAATAATAAGAAAAGAAACAGATATATAAAGAATACAAATAAGATTATCGATTAACGTTAGAACGCAAAATCACGAAACAAAAATCGGAACGAAGAATCAAAACAACAAAACATAGCACAAAAGAGAAAGACACAGGTTAAATAATAAAAATAATATAGAAAATATAAATACAAAGAAATAAGAAAATCAATTAAGCTAACTATCAAAAAAAACAAAAAACCTCAATAAAAAAGAGAAATATCGCAACTAATAGAGATAAAACAAGAGGATTTGTAATAAAGTGATATGCATATGGCCCCATCGAGTCATCCTCTCATCCACCCTATATTTCCAGACGAAGCCAAAATTGGACTGGTTATTAGTTATTTTACTGTAATTAAATTAATAGTTATATTTTATGTCAATCGATTAATATTTGAACTTTATTAAAGGCATGTTATGTTATGAAGTATCAATATATTTATATTTTTTTTTGACATAAGACCTAAAACTTTATACTCTCCCATACAGGAATTTCAAGCCCCTAGTGGTGATTTGTGGATTTGCATGAAGAGAGCATAGGTTTGGTAGTGGGATGAACTGGGACAAGTCTCGAGATGGCCCATGTGGCTTCGATTCTGTCCTTATTATCTATATGATTCTTCTTATGTTATAACATAATAATTAAAATAGATAAATAAACATAATTGATTAGATTAAAACTACACTATAACTAAAAAAAAAACCACCTAAAAATAATATATAGTACAAACTATAAAATACCACACAACATAAACTCGATATATATATAAAAATAATACCTAGCCATAATAACAAAACTAAGCAATAAAATAAAATAACCACCTAACATATTAAAATCAAAAGAAAAAAATAAGACAGTAAAGTATAATAATCAATACCTCATTAATACATAACTAAACCTAAAACCGCAAACTCAAAGCATACGTATAAAAATATAAATATAAGATAAGAACAAGATATCGATACATAATAAACAAAAGAAATATACAAAACTATGTGCAATATACATATCTATTAATAGATATATAAACAACAAAACAAGAAAAGAATAAATAATAAACAAAATCAAACATTGCACGTTAATAATAATATAAATTCTGGACAACATCCCACCTCAAACTAACAACATATTACACACCAAACAATACACACAATGCTAACAGAAAACTACCTAAGACACAAACCACCAAACAACATATTAAACAAACATCCACCAGAAATAGTGCCAGAATTCAACTCCCTTTAGTCAGTCATCCTTGGCCAAATTAAGATCTGGCCACCACCCATGCTTACAATATTACAAACACAGATTCAGCCTCAACCAAACCACTACAAATATCTTTCAAAAATGTAACTAGGTCCCAGAAAACTCATCACACTTTCTGCTCACCATTGTCAATCTAACACTTTAAAACTAATTTGATATTGCTTTTGATATTATTCGTTGCTTAACTTAAGCTGACGATCTGCATAATTTATTTATTTATTTATGGGATGTTTTATACTGGACATTGGCTTAACAAAATTTCGTTCCAGATTTAAGGAACCATAACATGTAATGAGTGTGCGTGCATGTCTACGAAATCGCGTATATTTGCAACAATTTTAGACAATTTCCTTTACTTAAATTAAAAGATAGCATTATTGAGTTAGATAGAATAGAAATAATTACTACTATAAATTGCCAAATATCTTTATAACTAAAAAGTCTTGAAAAACAAAAACTAGGTGTTTAACGTTACACTCATGTCACAGTCCATACACTTACTATTAAACCATTACTTCTTACATTATCATTGAATTAGATAACAAATAAGCTAATTTCTCAAACACACTAATAGCTTAGCTGGCCAAAGGAAAAAATGGAAACTGAATAAATGAAACTGAAACAATATATATAATTAGTCTCCTTAATTATGTTTATTATTATTAACATTATAAATATACTTAATTAATCCTATTATTATTATATCATTATTTATATCAAATATAGTTATATATTTAAAAAACCCACTTGTTATTACAATTAATATTATTAATTACTCTCATTCATATCTCACTTAGTCTAATTACTAATTATCATACTCTAATTCATATAAAGTATAATTAATAACTATTATTATATATCTATATCTCTAATATATAATAAAATTAATAATTAATATAACTAATAATATTATAGCAAAGATTATTATATATTAAAAAAAATTAAATAACAAATTATTATATATTATTAAATATATAATTATTCATTATTCAAAAAGAAAAACAACAAATATCAATTCATCTATTATTAATCATATATAACATAACTGATAATCCTACATATAGTCATCTTATAATCAAAAAATATAATTAAGTCCCTATTGACAATTATGCACCAAATATAAATTATAACATAAAAACAGTATCTCAGCAATATTATGAGGAAGAACAAAATACATCACTATGGCCAAACCCACAACACCATAGGCTAAACAACCACTAAACAGAAATAATATGCAAAACATCGCGAAAAAAAAGTGTAGTAAGAAGTAGTTAAACAAGAAACGAGGACCTCCAAAGAACAAGTCACGATACCAACAACCGCAACCCATAAAAGTCACGACGGAACAGCGAAAATCACACGACCGGAACAAGCGAAACCAAAAGAATACGATCCAACGGAGATTTTAAAACAAAGACATATCCGCAAAAAAACTGACATGTTTTAAAAGGAAAAAAAAAAATCACCATAAGTGCTTATGAGCCAAGACATCTATCGAAGGCTAAATTGACAAAGATCTAGAGATACAACGAAAGTTACTCCGAAAAATATACCGACGCAGAACTTGACAGGACCCAAAGAATTCACAGAAAGAAGAGACACGCCACAGAGAAAAAGAAAGAGAAAAGCAAAGTAAAGAAAAGAAATAGAAAACAGAAAAAGAAAAGAAACAGAAGAGAAGAAAGACTTTGACAATTAGGTTTGACAAATCAGAAATATAGTGACAAAAGACATTGCCAAAAAAGCACAGACCTCAAAGACATGATCTAAGAGAGTAAAGCGATAAAAAAGCCAAGAAACAATAACCAGAAGTGATTTCTATAAACGACAAAGCCCACCACACTCCAGATAAACAAGATAAGAATTAGCGAGAAATTGAGAAAGAACTATCATTACTGGTACGATAGATGTAATCACCGGATCTACATCAGATTCAAGAGAGGAATTATACACTATTGATAGTAACAAACAATTCTAGTGCTTTGATTGAGAGGGACATACCCTTTTCGGAACAGAAGACATGAAGCAGCGCTTAAAACTATTCATTCTACACAGACAAACAGGGAAACCCAAAGCGTACAAAATGGCAAAAACCACTGAAGACAAGAAATAGATAAAATACCATAGAAGCGAAAAAAACACGCATTGACTACACGCACAGCCACAAAACTGTTTTGAAAAACATCAACAGAACCCCAAGCTACCCATACCAATCCGAGACCAGTACAAAATCACTCAGCCGACCTTACGCCAATCAAAGCAAAGAGATACAGTAAAAATAGCCCAACATTATATACGAAAACAAATTACATAACTCTCCGGCCCACCATTCAAGTAAAGAACTATCAAACATGGGGTGAAGAAAGTAGGGGAATAGCTACACGAAAAATTCACTATCGTGGGAATTAGACGCACGGCAAAGAACGCAAAGTATTGTCTCTTCGCGACATAGCCAGAATCACTAAAAGGAAGAGGGAAAGAGAAAGAAACGCAACTCTTCCAGAAAAAACTGCAACATATCTTTATACTGCAGACGGGGCGGGAGATTTCCTGCATAAATATAAGGGAATAAAAAAGATTGTGGGTGTTGTCGAGAAGAAGAAAAACATATCATAAACTTTAATATATATCATAATAAATAATTTAAAATTTTAATTTATATTAAAATTAATAATAACAATATATAAATATATATAATGAATATATTATTAAATTTATATAGTATATTGATAAATATAAAACATTAAAAAATAATAAAATATATAAATATAAATATTATAAAATATATATAATTAATAAATAATAAATAATATATATATATATAGATATATATATAAAATATATATTTTAAAGATTATACTGTTCCTGATTTTTAAATTTATATATTTACAGATTATATAAATATATATTAAATAGAATAATACATACATAAAACCAAAGACATACAGTATCAACCCTATATAACACAACACTCATATACAACTACCTAAACTACAATATAACCTCACAATGAAAACTAATACCACTCACCTACTCCCCCTTATAAATAATAAATAAATATACATATATATTACAAATATAATAAACAAAATCACTCTATAATGGGGTCCACGTCCCCTAAAACCTAAAAATAAACTTTAGTAAAAACCAAAATACATAATATATCAAAATAATAATACAAAATACTTAAAAATCCAATTTTGAAAACCATAAATAGGTATAATCAATATAACATAACTCAATAATATACACATAACAATATATTCTATATATTAAACTGTCTCTAAAACTAACAATAAAACCAATAATAACTAAAATACACTCACCATAAGTAACATAGTAAATAAATACTCACTCATATATATATATATACCTACCCATCAAAATAATAAATATCAAAACTAACATTTTATACAAAATCCACTAAAATAATATAATATACTCAACTACGATTAGTAAAACTAAACAACATAATCACCACTCACTCACACACACACACACACTCACATCAAAACCCAATATCCACACCCCCCCACCCCAGCTATACCCCTAATTGCACCTATATAACTACGACATAATATAGTAACACATAAACATAATATATATCTCAATAAATCTCACAAGTGAGCGAGAAAAAAATATAAAAAGATAGACGCGCTATTAATCTTTCATATAAATCCGATACACAAATATGCAATGCGCTCGACTCCCAATGTGGACACAAAGTCAACGTTTTTCAGTACGTCCAACGTCACTGACTAAGACCCCATACAAATAAAGCTAAAAAGAGAAACAAGAAAAACATAAGGACAAGAAAATAAACACTACTCACAATTAAATCACTGATACTACCCTAACACTTTATATAATTCTATTTATTGAGGAACGAAGGAGATCTATCCGAAAACACCCATAATCGGACAAACCATAACAACACACACACAAAACGAAGTCCTCCATGAAGGATATATAGGACACTCATAGCCTTTATCTCTAATTTTTAATCTATCTCTCTTAAATCATCCTCAATAAATCTTATTATGCATATAAATCTTCTCATCTCCATCCTCC
Organism: Trachelipus rathkii; assembly: GCA_015478945.1. Classification (NCBI taxonomy): domain Eukaryota; kingdom Metazoa; phylum Arthropoda; class Malacostraca; order Isopoda; family Trachelipodidae; genus Trachelipus; species Trachelipus rathkii. The sequence goes on along the minus strand of JABUQX010069674.1, from coordinate 18,343 downwards.
CTGACATCTCTCTCTCTTCTCTCGTCTACCTCCCTACTCTCTCACACAAACCACCACCCAAACCTCTCTCCTCTCTCTCTCATCTCTACTCTCTCTCTCTCTCTCTACTCTCTCTCTCATAGCTCACTAATCACTCTACTCTATGCTCTCTTACTCTCTACCTCTCCTCTCTCTCATCTCTAACGTCTCTCTCTCTCTCCTCTGCCTCCTATACTCAATAGTACATACTCTCTCATCATCTCTTCCTCCTCTCTCTACTTTACCATACTCTCACATCAAATCCCTCATCTCTACTACAACGATTGATATCTATTCCTTACGCACCAAGGTTTACATTAATATAGACATACTCATCTAACCATGGGGACTATATATAGCGCATTTACTCCACTCCTGCACAGCTACTTATTGCTTATTTATGTATTCAAAAAAGGAAACCAACATCAAATAATAAGCCGAATAAGAAAGAAAAAAGAGTTTATTCTTGAAGGAATGCATTTAAAAGTGAAATGTACTCTATTAAATTTAAGATATCTCAATACTAATATATTAATAATAATTATATTATGATATTAGATCTGATTATTATTAATATACATATTAAGTCCACCTCACATTATATATAATTCTCTCATAATATTACTATCTTTGATACATCATATAATTATTGTAAATAAAATCACAATATTAATACTATTATTATTATATATCATTTATTATTCAATTATTATATTATTATTATGATTATATTAGTTGCGGTTGTTGATCTCACTTAACTCATTATTACTATTTTATTATTTTAAAATTAATTATCTATCTAATTATTCATATATGGTCATCCTCTACTCATATATATAATTAATAATTATTATCTCATAATATTATATATATATTATTACTATATACAAATTAACTGTCATTCACTTATGCAAATCCTATCATTATTACTCTATCATCATTCTATTATACTAAATTATTAATAATAATATCCATATTAGGTATCATATCCACTAATATAAATTATCTATTATTATATTCCACAAAAACGCCGCTTTTCAAGCCAACTTGTATCTTACATAAGTATCATTTTGTTGTCTTTTTCAAAAACATCTAGAACGATATATTTCTATCTTCAGTACTAAGACTTTGACAAGTATACCAGTCTATATAAATCACACTCAATAGTATAATTACCTATCACTCTCTAGTACAGATCATATTAAGCAAAATTTCTTACTAGGCAGCAAAAAGAATATTTCAGAGAGCTTGAAAAAGCAAAAAATCATATATTGTTATTAATTATTATATATATATCATTCTCTCATTATTATTATCACATAATTATTAATTCATAATAAAATTATTATTTATTATTATATTATTATTATTATTATTATATTATTATTAATATTATTTTATTATATTAACTAAAATAATATATTATTACCATATATTATATATACTGTCTAATCTTTCTATTAAATTAATTTATTAAAATTATAAAATCCCTTTCATTACTATAAATTAATATAATATATTATTATTATATATTAATATAATTACTAATATAAATAATATAAAATTATTATTATATTATAATATTATATAATTACACTTGAAATACTCTAAATATATAATACTTAACTAATTATGTATCACATAATATAAATTATTCACATCTAAATTATTATATAATAACACCTCTCTTTTTTCCCACTCATTATTATATATATAAATTATTATTATTTTATTATTAATGTATTAATATTATTATTATTATTACTCTAACCTTCATCATTATTATTATTTTATTATATTATTATTATTATTATTATTATTATTATTATTTATTATAATAATATATATACAATTAATTATAATTACTAAAATGATATTTAAAATATATATAATTTCACTTGAATATATATCATATATAGAATATAAATGAAAAATAGCAAAATTGATATAAAAATATTAACTAAATATATATAAATTATTATAATACATGTATTTACAAATATTAACCATTATATATTATCTACATTCATTAATATATATATCTCATACATATTATTAACGTTAATTTTCTAACTCATTAATTAATTATATAATATTACTACATCATAATTATTATACACAATCAATAATCTTTATTAATCATAATATATATTATTCAACACTCTATATAATTATCAATTCATTATCATTAATTCTCCATTTACATATAATTATAATATATCTATTAATATATATAAAAACATATACAATAATATACTAATAATAATTCATCAATTACTCTCATTTCAAATATTATAATCTGATAATTATATTAAATATATGTTATTATATAAATCTGATATATGTACTTATATATTGTTACATCAAATTCAACATTAATTGAATGGTGAGAAAAATTAACTCCAATATATGTTGTTATTTTTATAATAACAATAATCATTATTATTAATATATCTATATTAATTAATTAACTTAATTATTATATATATTATATATTATTAATATAAAAAACAAAATTAATTATTAAAATTGTATATTAAATTTATTATTATTATTATAAATATAGATACATATTATTATTTTATTCCCTTGCCCTATAATTGCTCTAATTGGTTATTGTATCTGGATAAACTTTGTAATTTAATTAATACAACCTTGAAAATGTTAGTGAAAATTAAAAATATTAAAAATTATCTATTAAACTCATACTATTTAATTATTATTATTATTATATTCAATAATTAATAAATAAATAATATAATATCATTATTCATTATTACAAATATTATCTAGCAAATTATTATTATTATTATCATATAATAAATATATCATTCTTAATTGATTAATATATATATAATAAACACGTTTTAATTTATCATTATTTTATTACTCAATTATTACATGGTTTTATATCATGTTATTTTAAATCTGTAATGTAAGAATACTCGTCAACATATTGTTCTATTATGATACTCATAATAATAATTTAATTAATAATTAATAGTAAAAATTATATACAGATATAATTATAAAATATTACATTTTTTCTTAATATAAATTTTGATAAAAATATATATAATTCATTCCAAAATACGTAATCATAATTATTATGATTATTTATTATTATATATTATTATCTTATTATTTCATTATATATTATATTATCATAAATTTATTTAGTATGCATATGTGGGATATTAATCATCTATTATTATTATTCCAATAAAAAATTATTATATTATTTTACTATTTATATTATTATTCTACATATATTATTTATATTATATTAATATTATCATAGTCAATTAAAAATTATTATTAAAGTTATTGTCTATATAAATTTATTAGGTTATTAATATTGATTGATTGATATTAATTATTATTAATTATAATGTACATTATTATATTATTAATTTTATTATTATTATATATTATTTTTTAATATATTATTATCATTATTACAATCAATTAATCTTGTTATTATGATTTTTGCTATTATTATTATTATTTCAATATATATTATTATTAATATATTATATTATATAAATTAAATTGATTATTATATAGTATTTTTAATTATTACAAATAACACTATTTGATATTTCAATATTTATGAATTATTAATTATAAATACTTAATTTAATTATTATTAATTATATTATATAATATAATTATTAATTAATTATTTATTATTATTTATTATTTATATTATTATTATTATTATTAATAATATAATAATTATATTATTATTATATATAATTAATATATATTAATTATTAATTTTATTATTAAATTATCAATATATTATTGTTAATTTAATAAATTATAAAAAAATATTATTATAAAATATAATATAATTTTCTTTGACATAATTTGTTTAGCTATAATTCGCTATATTCTTCCATTATTATATATTAATCAATCATTACATTATAAAATTAATTAATATATTAAAACTATTATTAAATTAATATCCTCATTACTAATAAAATTACCTTCATTATTATCTAATATTCCTAGTATAATATTATTATTATTAATATACTAATAAATTCATCTCCATTATTAGATTAATATATCTCAAAACAAAAAAACTTTTATTATATATTATTAACAATATTCAATTGCATAAAATACACACGAAAATTATTATTAATTATTATTAACCCATTATAAATATATTTATAATCTATTACTGGCTCAATACATTTCTATTCAGTACCCACCCATGTCATAACTATCTAAAATAACATCCAATACAACCAATATTCCAACAACTATAAATACGTACCATTACTGCCTTGTAATACCTTTCTTTTCCACTCTTCACAAAAATATGAATACGTTAGAAAGAACGTTTTAAAGCAGACACACTCTTATCTTCTACAAGCTACAAACTTACAACGTTAATTCAATAGCCATATTACAAATGAATATCATTATAAATTGTTCGTAAAAACTCAGTAATCGTATTAAATAATTACTGGTTAACTTAATTTTATTATCTAAATTTCATTAAATTTAAATTTTTATTACTATATAAAAATTTAACTATATTTTATATATATATTATTATAATAATAAAAATAATTCTTTATATTGTACATTTAATATATTAATATATTAATTATTATTATTATTATTAAGCTCTATTTTCCTATTATTAATTATAATATTAATATCTCATATTATTATTTTATTATATTATTATCCTATTTACTAGAAAAATCCCTCCTTTACATTCTCTAGACAATTAATATTATCATGTATGATTTTTAATATTAATAACTATTCATAAAAATAAAATACTGTCTTGTATTTTAAATTATAATTAATATATTAGCAATAAAAAACAAATATATCTAAACAACTATACTAATTAATATAACTTATATATATAATTAATTAATATATTTATATAATTAATTTATTTTTAAATATATTCCAATATAAATATATATATATACTTTATTATTATTTTAATTATTATTTTATTATTATTAATTATTTTTCAATTATTATTACATTATTATTATTCTTAATAACATTATAAATTCAATTCAACAAATTCACAGTTTTCGAATTATTATTGTATTTATTAAATTATTATTAATTACTAATATTATTTTTTTAATAACTCTAAAATCACATATCTATATATTTTGTAAAAGACTTTTAACAGAGCTTAAATACCAAATATTTTATTTTTGAATAAACATTTGTCACACATAAAATTTGATATTTCAATATTTACTATTATTTCTTCAAAATATTTTGCAAAATATGGTTTTTAGGGAAATTAACATTAGCATCATATCAAATATACCCAATTCCTAAATATAATTTAATCATACAACACAGATAAGTATTCTTCGGGCTCAAGAGACAACAACATATTAGTGTACGCACGTTAGTAGCCCCTTTCAGAAATAGTATGTTGTTAAATATAAACTATATGATATTAGACATATAAATAAGATTAAAAATATAAAAAGTGTATAATTGAACATTTTCATTTCCTGAATAAAATGATCTAACTAGTAATAATATTGCACTGATTATACTATAAATTCATCTAAGTTATTATTATTATTCATCAAATAATTAAATTATATATTAATTCATTTATATTATTAACAAATAATTTAATTAATTATCAATAAGTATTATTAAGTTTTTGAAATAGTAAATTATTCCATTATTAAATTAATATTAATATACATTATAACTAATATATATTATTTATTAATTATATATACTTATTATATATATATAATATTTACATATATTATTACTACGAATTTATTTTCTTTATCATAATTGATATATATCATATATTATATATTAATTACATTATTAATCATTTAATTATAATTATATAAATCTATTATTATTAATTATTAATTATTATATTAATTATCTATATAATTAATTAATATTATTATACTATTAATTCAATTATACATTATATAGTTCCAATCTCATTAATCATTAACAATTATTCATACTCAAATATCATATTCTTATAATTTCAATGTCAAAGCTATATATTAATATAAGTAACGATATAATATATCCAACTCTGGCACTAATTCGGCATGATATAATTGTTTCAGTCTTAAATAATAAGTGCAATATATTTTAGTGTAAGAATAAAAATGATACATGTATAAAAAGTTGAAAATAACTGCAACAGAAGACAAAAAAACAGAGAGATGTCACATAAACGTTAGCAACTGGTCGTTAGAAAGAAATTTTTGATCAATGGTGGAAAAATATTAAAAGATTTCCTTAAGAGTGGAAATTTCTAATAGATTGAGGAAAGAATTCAAAACAGAGGACATTAGAAAAAATAAAGTGTTATGTGCACTGCTCAATAAAGAGATAGTAATAAAAAATAGTATCCTGTCAAAAAGATATCCCGACAATACATATACCAAAAACAACAAAAACCACTTAGGAGATTATGAACAAAACTGCTTTACAATGCCATCTTCAAAATCTCGCAGCACAAAAAAGGAGATTGAAAATGGGAGTGAATCATTGAATGTTTCATACATAGCGCTATATCGAAAGTAGTTATGTGAGAGGATCATAAAATATGAGATATAAAATAATGTGCTCGTTATAGGACAACGACCAACATAAGAAACTATTGGAAAAAAAAAACCAAAACAACCCAGAACAAACAGGTCCCAATAATGGAGTTTAATGGTTAATATACTATAATGAAAATCATAATCGACAAATCTATGACAAACGTCCAACCATAAACGGTCTCATAAAAGCTGTTTGACAGATACGCTGACAGAACTTATATGGAGGCAAATGCCAGAATGAAAGTAAAAATATACTTATTCTGTGAAGGAAAAGAATTGAATGTCCTGAAAAACAATATAGGGTCTGATGAATTATTAAATATTAATTGAAAGTGACAAAATAGTATTAGCATTCGGTAAACAGTTAAGAGAAGTTAAAGAAGATAATATGAAGGTAAAAATTTTGGCTTAGAGGGACAGCTGGAGAAACAGCTGGAAAAAATCTATATATAAACATAACATCATAACATAATAACAAAACTATAACAACTATAAAAACAACTATAACTGAACAACTATAACTAAATAAATAATAACACAACAACAATAATATTAACTCAATACCTACGATAAAAAAAAAAAAAAAACACCACCAAAAAAAAACACTAACAAAAAAAACTAAAATTATAATAAATATAAACTAACTAACTACCATAATATTAAAAATAATACTCAATAATAATAATAATGTTAGAAAAAAGAACTACTATAATAAATATATAATTACCCTACATCATAAAACATAAACTAAAATATAACCCGATAAACAAATAAACTATAATAACAATCTCATATAATTATACATACATATTATTATATAATATACAATAAATAACCTCATATATAGATAATATATAACAGAATATAACCAATATATTATAAACAACACAATAAAAAAAATAATAAAATATACAAACAAACACACATAATTAATAATATAAGTATATAATAAAAATCACACATAACCTATAACAGATAACCAACCAAATTAAATAAAAAACAAACAAATATTAATATACAATATATATATCATATATCATTATTATACATATAGTAATGAAATCGTAAATATAAAAACTTTGCATTTATTTGCTATCCTATTTCATTTTGAATAAAAATAGTAAACGTAAAACGAAAAAAAAAAGCCTGAAATTATTTTTCCTTTTGCATGAGTGATTGCAAAACGATTTCATCTTCCTTTAAACATAATAACATGTAAAAGTATAAATACATTCAGAGATTTTAAATCAGAAACAAATTGAGTCGCAAAACCTTGTTTGACAAAAAAAAAAAAAAAAAAAAAAAAAAATTGTTTTTTGAATTTAGTAATATCAAATCAAAATATTTTTGAGCACCAAATTTACATTCTTTTCTTTCAATTTTCTTTCTCTTAATTTGATTTCATCGTATTTTTCTTCTTCCATGATAATAAGAACTTTAATTTACGATAATATATTTAAATTCAAAACTATTCAACAATAACAAATTAGATTTTTCTAGAGCTATTCAAAGAGTTTCGGTTGCTAGGAGATGTTTCCTGAAACAATAACAATATATATATATATATCAGTGCGTTTTCTCCATGAATAGCAAAAGTATGCAAAGAAACCATGAACAAAAAAACAATACCTATCAATATAAGTAAAAAAATGTTAAAGTAAAAATACACGTGAATAAATAACAGAGTTCTATTCTTTGGGAGTAAAGAACATAAATATGTAATTAACAAAACCAATCATCACTATACTCAAAACAACTATATATCTACAACATTTATATGCATACCTCTGAAATAGCGGAACACTTCCCAACAACAACTATACGATCCACTATCAAAGACAAACAACAATACACACGCCCTTATCTATCACGATAAAATATCAGAACTCGAAACATATACAATAACACACAACATGAGAGGCGAACATGAATTGCATTCACAGAAAAGAACAAACATACGAACTCACGCTCATGTTTACATACATCAAATACACACACAAGCATTTTTATAGAATTCGTATAAGTACGGAGCTAATTTACTTAATTCTTTAATTCCCATCATGTATGCCATATAAAACCAGTTATTTTATCTGACTACTATAAAACGGAGAAAAACTATAAGATCTCAAAACAAAAGAGACAAGGTTTAAAATTATAGTGCCTTTCATATATAAAACGCCTTTAATGTCTTAGTTTCTCAAGCTATGGCGCGCTCAAACACAAAACTTCCCCATCACAACTAAACTAATAATAATCAACTCATACATATAATATAATAAAAAGAAAAAATAAAAATATATAATAATAACAAAAAAATAAAAGATTATAATTATTATTATCCTACAAACTAATATTATATAAATAATAATATATAAAAAAATAGCCTGATATACGCTGTTAATAAATACCGCCTATGCAGGCGAAACAAGAAACAAAAGGCAAAATAATAAACACGGAAGAGAGGACACAGGAAATCGAAACTTTAAAGGCCCGACTATCCACAAACCAAAAAGCCATCGGACCAAGCAACAGTAATTTCCGCAAGTCAAGTAAATATTCCTTTCCTATGCACCCAAAGGTAGATATAAACCCAACTGCTTGAACGCGGATGGATTTGAACCAGAGCTCCCCGATATGAGAGGCGGAAACTGACTTCATATACCTCCTAAGCAGCCACGAAGGAAGTTCAACCTAATACAATAAACAATACTAAAATACCAATAACCAAGAAATCTTGACCACTAACACTACCTAACTAAAAAACTAAAATACATAACATATAATATCCGAATAAAAAACTATTATAAAAAAAAAAACAGATAATAATAGAACAAACAAATAAATATCGAACCAAAAAAAAAATTAAAAGTAATGGTATAAGCATTATAATTATATAGACACCCCCAAAAACAGAACCAACTAATAAATAAGTAATACGAAATACGATAAATAAATAAATAATATCATAAAATAAATAAATAATAAATATAATATTTATAGAATAATAGAATAATAAATAAATCAAAAATATATATAATAAAAATATTTTTTTTTAGCTACGTATATTTATAACCTAAATAACACTATATACATATTTAAAACACAATATTTAATATATATATAATAATATATATATATAAATAAAAAATATATAAAAATATTAATAATAATAAAGAGGAATAAATATATATGTAAATAAATAATATAAGAATAATTATATATAATAACAAATAAAGATATATAACCTACAATATATATATATATATATAAAATATGATATATTGAACTAAACCTTTGCCTTTGTATATCGTCAATAATTGGAATACAGGAAAATAAAAATAACATAATATGGAATTCAGCGTGGTTCTTTTGTTGAAAATGATTTTTTTACTTTTTTTTAATTTCCCAAAAAACTGCCATAAGAGAGAGAGAAAACTAAATAAAACATATATGAGTTCAGCGTATGAAATTGGAAAAAATAATAATATAAGTATATATATAAATAATATATATAATAATATAATAAATATAGTAAACAAATTTATCAATTTTTATCAACACAAAAAAATAACAAAACAAAAACTTTGAATAAAGAAATAAAACAAAAAAAAAAATAAAAAATAAAATAAAAAAAATACATAAATAATATAAAATAAAAAAATAAACAAATACAAAATTATAAAAAAAGAAATTAATAAACTCAATAAAATAATTATATAAAAAAATATACAAAAAAATATACTAATAATAATAATAAAATACAATAATAAATAACTAATAAACAAAACATAAATAATACATAATAAAATCAATAAATAAAAGTAATATAATAAATATAAAAAAATAATATAATAAAATAAAAAAATAATAAATAATAAAATAATAATATATAAAAATAATATAAAAAAAATAATGATAATATAAATATAAATTTTAAAGAAAGAAGCATATCTTTAGTTTTTACGTTTCCAAGCAATATGAAATAGCGCAACCCAATATGAAAGGGCGGAATACGCCACTGAAATAAATACATATAAAAAATAATAGTAACAATACAATAAATATATATAATATATAATTATTATATAATAATAAAGAATATTAAAAATGAATAATAATATATAATATATAGTATAATATATAATATAATAATATGATAGTGTATATATAAAAAAAATGATATATACTACTAAAAATATTTACATATAATAATAATATGTAATAATAAATAATAAAATAATAAATATAAAGATTAAAATTAAAAAATATCTCAAAATATATTATAAATACTATATAAAACAAAAATATATAATATATATATAAATATAAATATAGATATAAAAATATATAATATTAAAATTATAATAATAAATAATACATATATTATAATCTTAAATATATATATAAAATATATATATAGATAATAAAATTACTAATATAAATACATATATTATATAATATAGAAATAATTATAAAAGTATAATTATAATATAATATAATATAATAATCACCATATAATTAATAATAAAATAAAATAGAAAAAATATACGAAACTAAAACCTATATATGTATAAATACTATATATATACAGTATAAAACCAAAAAGTAATATATCATAAAATATACAATATAAAATCACATACTATACTAATATATCAAATATAATAAATTAAAACTAACAAACACAAATTAATAAATACTTTTTAACTTATAAGAAAAATATAAAATACAAATATATAAAATAATAATACTATATAAAATAACCAAACAAATAAATAACCCACAATAATTAAATAATATGTATATATATTATATATATATATATATATATATACTATTAAATATATACTACAAAAACAAAAGCAAAAAAAAAAAAAAAAACACAATTAACATATACCTAACGCAATACAATAGATATCTAAATATATACCATTATAATATATACGTAAACTATACAAGCTGGCGATATCCAGAAATATTATCCGCTGCGCGGGCAAAACAAAAGCAAGTTAAATATCTAATAATCTACACTAAAACTATATACTAATAAACTCCACAACATATAAACCAATAAAAAAATATAAATATATAATAAACCTAACTATAATATAATAATTATAAACTAACAACTCACAATACTATATATATACCCATACTATAACCGTAATAAAAACAACCACACTCCAAAATATACCAATTCCCGATAATCAAATATATATAATAATATAATATAATATATAATAAAATTATATAATAATAATATAAAATATATATTATTGTAAAAGACAAAAAATTTAAATTCTAAGGGAATTCTTGGGAAGAATTTAAATGAATTACTAAAATCATCTTACTAAATTATTAAATTAATCGAACTCTGACAGAGAAAACATCATATTTTGAAGATAACATCTTCAATTTTTATTATGAATTATTTTCAATGTATGTAGAGGAGGCAAGTCCAATAAGTATTCATCTCCATAGAATTTTCTCAAGAGGTTATCAGAAAGTCTTATTGTTGAAAGGCTTCTTATCTAACTGAGCAATTAACACTAGGTAGATAACATATGCAAAAGTAATTTGCACAGATGTAAAATAAATTTGGATAATTTTGACTAGCGAATCAAGGAACTAAGATCCAATCTATTGACTAGGTTTAATTGAAGCCAACCATTTGCTGTGAGTGCGCATTTCAACTTCCAATAAACTCCATTCTGTTTTAACTTTAAATCTCATTTGGGCTTTCGAGATTCTTCCTTGTATAAAGTATTGCACAATCTTTTATACTTTCAATATGGCCAACATTACACCCGTTCAATATGACAAATTGCAAGGAAAAAAATTTTAAAATAAACATCATCCTATGTGAGGTTCAGGCACTGCAAACTCAAAAAAACTCGGGTGTTTGCTGATAATAAGCTGTGAAGTCGGAGTAGGAGTTGGGTCTGTAATTTATATGTTATTTGGAGAGGGGGGTGAGATTATGTTGGTTTTGATCAGCTCAATTTCAAAATACTCGTATCAGATTCAGAGGTATGAGTTTAACCTTTCTTCAAAAATCAGCTGAAATTCTATATACCTGCATTTTCTCTGATGTGTTCAAGTTTATAGTATTAACTAATGGACTTACGAGATTTGATTCTGACAGCGACGAATTATAATAAAATAATTTAACTTTATGCAAACTAATTAATTAATAAGGATATTATGGCTTAAAATTTTTAAATATCTAGAAATTTCGGGGGGCCATGGACCCCTGGCCCACCCTAAATACTAAACGATAATAATATATAAACCATAATATATGATTCCAAGGTTATACATACAGCACTAACACAAATATAATATAATATAAAAATATAAAAGAATAAAATATAATATAAATATATATTATAATAAAAAGAATATCTCACTACGACCCAACGATAAATCTCTAAAATATATGTGTATCGCCAGCCAACACAATACCCTTAAAATCCACAAATTCGCCTCACCTTAATTTTCCTCTCATCATCTTCACATTAAAAGTAATGTTATTTTTAACATGTTTTGAGATCGCATTCAAATTATAATCGCTAGATCCTCATTCTTGCCAAAAGAAGTTGCTCTCTATCCTCTATCGTACACCTTAGAACTTAGACCATCTCCAAAAGTTTCTTATTCCACATAAAAGTACAAACAGCATATTCTAGACATACTTCGAAAATATAAGAAAAAATTCTCTTTCTAAAGCATCGTTAAAGTCATCCAATTATTACACCTCACCCTACTTTGATATTAAAACATTCACTCGAATTAACACCATTTTCTTGACAAAATCAACAAATATATCACGTTTCCATGAAAAAATTACTATATACCAACTATTATTAGACCAGATAAATAATATAGAACCACTAAATTTTAAAGAACTCGCCGGAAGTTTATACAAAACATCACTGTGCACTCTGTAACATTCCTATCTTGCCAGAGACGAAACATTAAGAACAACTGAAGGTAACACTATATAGAATACTACATAGGGGTGACAGTTTATAGAAGAGGAAAAAGACCAAAATGCCATTTTCACATCAATCACACGAAATGCACGCCCCATACATTAATGGAACGGTCAAATTATCATGTTTTAAAATTCATAGAGGATAAAAATCTAAATCACTATTAGATCTTATTGATTTAAAACTAAATCCCCTAATTTTAAATTTCCGAAGGATTCTATTAATTTGATTTATAACCAAGAAAATTAATTCCTGAAAAATTTTAAATATTTATTCATCAAATAAATTATTGTGAAGTAAATTTATTGTGCCATCTGTTATTTTGAATTTTTTACCATATTTAATTTATTATTATTTTGTCAAAAATTAATTTTATTTCCCATTAAGTTCCTAGAGGAAGGACCGTGTACCTTGTTCTACCGAAAACGTAACTGTGATTTAATTTTAATTATTATTGATTTCCGACCTGATTTAGTTCATAAGATGGTTTTAAATTGTTTCCCTTTTACATTTTAAGTTTGAGCCTGTTTAAAAACTCTAAAGATTTCATACATATTTTGAACGCGTATATTTTATTATATATATTATACTAATTATAATAAGCATATAGTATTTAATCTCCATCGTGTTTAAATTATTAGATATATTATATTATATATTATAGTATATAATAATATTTATCAATTACAAATAATATAGTATTAAATTAAAATATATATAATAAATTAAAATTAAAAATATATATTATATAATATCTCTAATAAAATATAATAAATATAATATAGTGTACGACTAATATAATTAATATATATATATATATATGACATATAATATACATATAATAATTAATATTACTACATAAATAGTAATAATAATAAATATAAATATATATATATAATATAATTATAATAATATATATATATATTATATATTATTTATAAAAGAATGTTTATTTTGACAAATGTCTTCCTCAGTAATATATCATAATTTGAATAAATAAATAGTATATATAAACTAAGTCTATTTCATGAAGTAAAATGAGATTTATTTAATTAGAAACCAAAACTTACTCTTAGGTGATCTAACTATAATTACCCTCCCATTAACCAGATTAAATAATATAATAAGTGCGATCACAAGTTACACTAAAATTTCTACATTCATGCATCCTTTTCCGTTTTCTTCAAACTGAAAATCATTTAATTCCTACGTCATTACTATTACCGCACCAGATATAATCAAATATCAACTTGTATCTCAAATCTCAACTAGTTATCTCAGATCGATAGAAAGAGTATTATCCGAATTTCTTACTAGGGTGCTTATCTTGTATCTTATACAAACCTTACGCTTGACTAACATAAAGGAGAAATATATAAGATATTACCAATATGATACCAGATCAATATTCATAACCAAAGCAACACGAATAAACATACAATAAAATAACAATTAATTATAAATTAATAAATAAAATAATATATATATATAAAAATAAAAATAATAATAATTAAATATATATAATAAATAATAAAATATAAATAATAATATAATATAAGAATAAATAATTACTAATATTAATTTAACGACATATATATACCCTTTACCACGGCGTTTGGCCATATATCTGATCTTAATATTGACTACATCAATACTTTATCCGCACTACGTGATTCCAATTTTATAGTGGACTCGACTAACTAAGACATTCTACCTAAGAAGCCACACTCTATCGCCTCAAACTACCTTCAGCTAGATTAGGTTATCAAATGACGATTTCTTCACCTCTCACAACTGAATAGTTCGCTTTATAAGCCCCAAATATAATAACTATACCACATAATGATACTATTCATTTACATGCAAGACATAATAATTTTAAGGTAATCTCATTCTTAGGAGTGTCACGTATTAACCACCTGATAAACAGTAAATATAAATAAATATAAATAATATATCAATAATAATTATACTTTATACTAACCATACATAAGTCAAAATCTTCGTTTTTAGGATAGAAAACATATATATTAAATTATGCTATTATTATTTATTTCATAAATATTAAACTAATTATTATATAAACTAAGTAATTATAGATAAGCCTATATATAATAAGTAGATTCTCTTCACTCGTGCGGATAAATCAAATTCTATGATAAAAAATAACCTACTAATCCAAAGTTTTTGGAGAACACCGAAAAAACGAAAAACAATTTCAAATTAAGAGGGTATAATAACCTTATGTATCCGTTAATAATTTAAGGACTCATATTCTCAGGAATTTCTAAAAAAATAATAGAATAATTATAAAAGCTATCTAAAGGACATGAAGAAATCTTTTGTATCCAAATTTATCTTGAGTTTTCCGTAAACATCCTATGAATCTGAAGATGTTTTGAAAAAAGTAATAATACTATTATATATTGTCTACTCAAATAAATATTATTTTAAATAGATTAATATAATAATATTTAATTAATATATTATAAATTCTAAATATATTAATATATATAAAATTAATATAGACATAATAAAATAAAATTATCTATATTATATTAATAATATTAATAGATAATTTTAAATAAATAATCAATAAATTTATTTATATACATATTAGAGGCATAATATAGTATTCTATACACCCAGTTACCGAGGTAAATAGGAATATCCCCATAGATAAACCACTATCTAGAAATAAATATAAACCTTACATAAATAAACAATCAAGGTTTTTATACCCCAGAATTTAGCCTTGAGGGATTGTATTTTAAGCCTAACAGGTAACCCATTGTACAGGAATGCGCGTAAAGTGATTTAACTAGTACTCATTATTAAAGTTTTACATATGAGTATTTACATAACAGTAAGGAACATTGTTCTTAATCTATTATAAATTATATTATAAATATTAATATATATTATATATAAAATATATAATAATATATATATATATATAATAGGAATATATACTAATAAAACATATAATTAAATTAATATAATAATAATATAGTTATATTAACATAAATTATATTATATAATATAATATAAATATATATATATAAATAAATATTACAAATTAATATATATTATATATAAGATAATAAATATATAATATATATAAAATATAATATATATAATTATCTATATATAATATATATATTAATATATATAATTATATAAAATATATATAAATAATATTCAATTACTTATATTCACGTATAATTAAATTATAATAATACGCTATAGTTTTCTTTTAAAATAAATTATTAAATACGTAATTAAGTAATAAGTAATAATAATTAACACTGAAAACGCATTATTATAATAATAATAAATATAATTACTTTTCATTCGAGTAAATATTACATCTAATTTAGAAATTTCTATAATTAACTGAATACAAAATTATAATTAAAATATAACGTTAATAATTGTAAGTAATTGGTACTATGTGGTTATATTATGACAGAGAATACCTAATTAACTGAGATGAATCTTCAATAGATATGTTATAGCATAGTATATTTTTTATAACGCTTAATATCTTGATAATATACTAATATAAAAGTAATAACAGGTATCATAAGCAGTAACTCACAATTATGACTTGATGTACGACGTATATAATATGATTTGATATCGAGAATAACGTTTAAGGTTTTTCATATAATTAGCTGAATATAATATTTAGTTATCTTAAGAATTTGTCATATATATATAAAGTGGATACTTGAATATAATAATAATATTCGAATTGAAATCGTTTATTCCATCAAAGGTATTACGTATTTAAGTTTTGTATATATAATAACAGTACACCAAATGACCTCTATGATAATAAAGTATTCTACCAATAAACCAGTGAATTTGTAAATAAATATAATCAACCATTTACTATTACTCTTATTAATTTTATTATATATCTTCTATAATTATATATTACAATTACTAGCATATACGTGTAAAATATGCTTTGAAGCCCTTTATACTGACACCTCGTCATCACTTTTTACTATACGGATTCTATATCCGCATCCTCGTTCGATTATATATATATCCGTAGTATAGAGCAACGTTTTAAATTAATAACTTGTTACTAGTTCAAGATATGACTGTTTGATAATTCTCAATATAGATCCAAGACATGATAACTAAGGATAACTTGTAATGGATTAAATGCTCGAATTGCAAATTTAAATAATCAATCCTTAATATCAGATCCACTCGTATATACAAGCGCTTTAATAATAAATGTAAAGTATGAAGGACTCAAATGAATCGAGATTAGATAGCGTTCGGCTGTTAGTCATTAAACCATAATATAATTAGAATATTGTTCCACGAGATACGTAATCTTTGAGTTAGTGTAATTCCTATCAAGTTTTCAACTAGATAAGTATTCACATAACACTTAGTATACACAGTTATTTAGAATGCATATCTAATCTGATATAAAAGGCCTAGTATTATAGAGTCAACAAACGACTTATTCAATAAGGGATGTTACTATAAGACAGTTTTTTTACGTTAATACCTCATACATAATACAGTTTGTAGAAATGAACCTAATTAACGATTTGAAAGTGAACTGATCTAACGTTTATTAAAAATTTGTGTTTTATCGTAAAATATTTAATAAAAGTGATTGTTATATTTATATATCATTTGCTTAAACTTCGCCTAAGGGCTATGTTACAATATACCTACTACAACTTTTCTAGCAGGGAA
>JABUQX010069673.1:0-20000 GCA_015478945.1 Trachelipus rathkii | reverse complement strand
TATTAACGTCCTAACGCGAAAGAATTAAAATCACTGTATTAATTTACTCAGAATGCCGAAATATTAATTATTATATACAAATATAAAAATATATATATATATATCAGTATTAATTTAAATGCATAAGAATTTTGCCTAAAGCATTTAGTATTATTTACGTACATAAAAGAAAGTGCCATTAAAATATTATCAATTTAATAATATAACCGCAGTATCAGTGTCAATTTATAGATATATATATATATATATATATATATATATATATATATATATATATATATATATATATATATATAGATAATATATAATTATATTAAGTATTATATATATATAAGATCTTTGTTTGGGATATAAAAAACATTATATATAATATACATAATATATAGTTCCAGTTAATTTACAATATAATAATGTCATCATGTAGGTATACATATTGCCGATATAAAAAATGCCAAAAATAATATATTAATTTACTTATATAAAAACACTGCCGAATAGTATATTAATTTACTGATACAGAATTTGCCAAACAATATAACAATTTACTTACTTAAAATACCGAAAAATTAATAATTAATTCGTATTCTATCTTCAAATTCAAAAATATTTACAGCACACTTACCACATACATACATACATAATCATGAGAAATATATGATAGGAATCTATAGAGGATAGTGTTTTATTGTTTTATACATACGTACATACATAATTATATATGTGTGGTGCCTAATATATAGAAGAATCAGAATAGGATTAATTAGGTCCAATGCTCCCTCAATTTTGAGAGGTTAAGAATGAGCACGGAGTACTGCACTTAGGTAAAATGCAGAGAAAGAATAATTCTATCCGAGCTGCTTACTCATCCATTGGAGGAGTATGAGCTTAGCTTACATGGGTGAGGACACAGTCTAAAACCGCTGTTAGGTCCGACCTCTCTGATTTAGATAATTATTCAGGTCATGATGGACAATCGATAAGTTAGTAATCAAGCGCTTTGCACCCGCTATTGGCAAAAAGCGGTACAAGCCATAAAGAAATACATTTAGGTTTAGCTAAAGTCAAGATTCAAGGCTAAAAGGTGTTATTAAGAAGGGCAGTGGACCAAACTTCAAAAGAAATTGACATCATTTTGGAAACTTTGAAAAGCCTGACCGTATAAACTAATATCCGCTAATAACCCATGACAACTACCAAGCTTAGATTATTCGTGGATATAGTGAAGCGATCAAAGGTCAATCATTAAATGCGAGGTGCGGAATTTACCCGTGAGGACGTCGTCGACAATGTATCTGGATGATCGCCAAAGTGAATATATATATATAATATATATAAATATATATATATATATATATTATATATTGAGTTTATTATAATAATATTAACATAAATATATATATTATATATATTTATACTTATTATATTAATATATATTATATATTTATTATATATATAATATATAATAATATATATAAAGTATAGATATTATATATATATGTGTGTGTGTATATGTATTTTTGTCACTCTTGTGCCTCGCAAATTGAAAGGATTGATTCCAGCCACTTCTTATCTGTGGAAAACCGTAACGATGAATGGAAGTATTATGGTTTGTTAAATCAGAACCAATCTGGCACGAATAGGCAGACAGCAGCCACTAAACACATTCAATAGTATAGAGAAATCAAGTAATAGGCTCAATTCACTTCGATTAGCATGCGCTTACATATGTTCAGGGAAAGGCTACTGACTATGGAAAGAAGTTAGTTACGTATAAAATTGTGCTGAAAGGCACAGCGATTTAAATTTAGGTTTAGAAGCACTAAGAAAATTTATGTTGAAGAACATGATATTAATTCACCACAGCATAGTTAAGCTTTCAGGAACCCAATTTATATAAAATTTTTTTCCCCATCGAATATAGGAAAATTGTAATATTATTTTAGAAAGCATTTTAAAAAACTATATATAAATAAGCTTTCCTTTTTTTATGATATATGCCAGTTAAAGAAAGCTATCGTGACCGCTCGAACAATTCGCAAGATGTTTTGTAGGATCGTAATGTTATTAAAGTCTCAAGTAAACCGCTCGAACGTTTCATGTGTATGTTTGTAGGTGACTTGTACGATTATAAAGTCTCCAGGCTCCGGATTTATTCGTAAACTCGTGAGGATAGTACCGATGAAAAACTCAGACACTTTTGAAGGAGATTCTGAGAATAATAAGGCATTAGGAAAACATGCTGTAGGGCCACCTATACAAAATTGTAAATTTTAGGTAAGGGTCACGAAGGATTGATTTCAATTGCAAGTTAAATATCCTATATGTTCGAGGAAGAGACAAATGTGTCCCACCTAGCTCACTTACCGTAAGACAGAGAGGTAAAATAGGTACCATCTGAGACATGCGCATTGCTTGCAACCTTTGTGGAATACCAAAGGATGAAAATATTCCATCCCGAGCGTGCATAGTCATTCAAATGGAATGAGTGCAGCTATATATTGGATCAAGCTGTCACAGTATAAGTAGACTGTTAGAGTCCACCTCTTCTCGATTGATTCAGAGTATCCTGATTCTGATAGGAGATAAGGAATGGTCCATTTATTTATGATCCAAAGTGTGAACTAGAATGATGATGTACGCTAGAGAGAAGGAATACTCGAAAGGCTGTAAGGATCCATACTGTTACACATAAAATGATGTGTAGAACCTCTGAAAAAAGAAAGATAGACTGTATTGAAATACAGAGAAAAGGAATTCGGAAAATACGTATCCAAATGATGAGTCTCTTGCAAAGAACTCATCGCACACCTAATGTACTTAGGTAATCGTAAGACACCATGACGTAAAGTGTCCACCATCTTTAAAAGTCGCAAGTATCATCGCGCATTTGAGCAGAAGATATAGAGTTAATGGCAGAAGAGGAAAACTGGAATTGCCCAAGGGAGCTGCATTTCAAGCATAAGCGAATACCTTCTAAGGGAACAGAGATTAACAATGCTCGCCTTCCAGCTTTTCTAATTCTAAAGGACACGAAGTCTTCAGAGCTCATCTGATTGATTGCTTATTATAGAAGGAAGCTAATAATATTTGTGGAAAAAGAGAAAGTAGAGGAAGACTGTGACAAACATCCATTGTCACTCTTATCGAAGTAGTAACTTCAACTCTAAAACTCTCTATATAATACAAGCATGAAGCTGACTACGAAGATCAATCAAAAGTTTCATCTGATCATACCAACCGCCTATCTTTGTGAAGAAAGAAAGAACAAGATCCAAGAGATTGTATGTATAAGGCCTTACATGCGATTTCAAATTTGGTAAAGAGGTTAAAGGCTCGAGAGGTGTAACTCTAGTTTTGGTCTTTCCAGGCGACACAAGATAAGCTGTACGGTATTTATTTGTGATCGGAAGAATACAAAAGAATGCAGGTAGTAATATAAAAGAAATAATATTGAACATATGATGCATAGAAAAGGGCATAAAGAAACATTGAGAAAATACCATTTAAATTCATACAGAATATCACCAAAACCCTGCAGAACAACAACAATAAAGAACGATATCAGCATATCACACATTAAGATACTTTTAATAAATAAAGAAGCCTTCAAAGCAGAAAGAAAGTAAATAGAGAAATCAGTCCATGAAGAAGGTTATTGAAAATAATTTCTTTATGTAGTCTGTTATTTATCCTCCTGGCTTAACGAGGAAAAGGACAGCAGATGGAGAGATTGTCGTAAAATAACGCTCATGTTGGACACAGTAGAAGTATAAATAATGAAGCTTAAAAGAAAATAACAGAATAAAATGATGAATAATAAAGTAAGCTCATCCAAAAGAGATAGAATGAGCACATCAGTCAACTGTCTGGTTCCAATATGAAGAAAGCCTCTATATATATATATAAATAATGATATATGAGTTTTCTTCATATGATAACCTCTCAGTATTATTCAGCGGATCCATTAATCTTAAAGACTGAGAACCAGGTTACAGTTTATTTCAGTTTTATCCATCGGATCAAATACACATTGATCGGGAATATAAGAATGATAGATTCAATACTTAAGGAACCGCAGAAGAAACCTTAACTATCTCTCTAATAATTGTTGAAATGTAGAAGGAACATTCTGCTTGGAAGTTCAACAAGGAATACAGATATGTGTAAACTCATAGGAGAATCTTAAGGAAAAGATTGTCGGCAAAGAAGCCAAAAGCACCATGTTGCAGGATCAATAGGATCGTCAGAACATACTAATCTGAAATTTGACATTTGTTGAAGGATACGAGAAAGTGCACGTTCAACTATCCAGATACATTGCTTCAAATGGAAGAAGAATCAAACAATAACAAAGGAAGTTTATAGCACTAAATCTTAATTTCGCAAATATCTACTACTGATATACTTCAAAACGCATACATATAGGAACTGACTTTACAACTATTTAATCTGATAAATTTTAAGAATATAAGGAGAGATATAAGGACAAAGGTAGTTAGACCAGTAAGAGAACCTGTGTATCCATAATAATAATGTAAAGTCGAAACATCTTTAGGAAAGAAAAGATAGAACCATTGATTCGATACTTTAAAGACATAAGAAGACAGCAGTAAAAGTTAATGCTGAACCAGTATAAGAAAGAAAAAACAACTTTCTTTGAGAACAGTAATAGTTAAAAAAACTAATCAATGAAGAAAATAATTTTAGAAAATAATTTTAGAAGAAGGAAGTGTGATTCTGGTAATAGAAAGCAAAACAAGCTGCTTCACAAAAGCAAGATCGTTCTATATCATGAAAGCTGATTCAAGGAGTAAGAACACCTTTAGAAAATAAACAAGTAAGTTTATACAACTTCAAAGTTTGGGGATTCTAATGAAAATAAATTTAGAGTACCGAAAGTTTGAAGTCGCATATAATTTAAAAAGCATCATGTATAGTATAATCAGTTAAGAAACAAGAATAAATATTTTTGTCATCATACTAAAGCAGATACTCGTTCTGTAATTTAACAAGGAAGAATGTCTGCTCTAGTCAGATGATTAGAAGTGCGCATCAGATAACGAAAACATTTAAAAGTGTACCATTAGGTAAACATTAGGGATTCAATTATAACTTTTATAGTGAAGGTACTATATTTATATAATCTACTTTGATATAATTTTTTTTATTTACAGATATCACATACAGATATCACAATACAGTAATCTGTTTGACAAGTAATTTTAATGATAATTTATCTTATTAACGTAAATATGAGTGATAGTTTGAATAAAAATAATATTTGAATTTTAGTCTAGTGTAAGTCATAATGACCAAATAATTCTCATTTTTCAACGTCAAATATGATCATTAAACAAGATGACACACATCATTGTCACCACTAGCTGATTTTAACGTATCACATTAAACTTATTTAAGATTGCATACAAAACAAGGTTACAGACTTATCATTAGTCATTACAAAATACTTGTAACGTTAAAATGTAAGAATGAAAGAGTTAACATGTCAATACAGTATAAAAGGGTCAGGTAACGGTAACTTAGTTTGACCTACATACCACGATTTGCTATTTCATTTGAATAACAACATTTAAATATTTCACGTTTAAAGTAAAAATCTCTTATATGTGACTTTCATAAATACAAGTACACATGTATTCATTCATAGATGTAAATTATGAGATATACATCAGATGATTCATATGTGGGCATTACATAAAATATTTGAAAGTAATACTTACATATGGAGCATTATGTGCATATCCAAACGACATGGAAACATTTATTCATTAATTGACTTCACCAAGCAACAGACACAATACATAATAGGTAACTTACTTACACCGAAGATTTATGTTAGTCTTGTTACACTTAGTTTAAAATAGCGTTCAGTCACGATTTAATAACATAGCATTTCGTCCGCTCATGGATAAATAACATAACATATTATAGTATAACAGTTTATGTTCCTAAGTATGAAATCATGTTTCGATACATAAACACACCTAGTAATTTTTTTTTGTTTAAATTTTATGTTTAAATTTTACATTTTTCCCAAAATAGGTAAACAAAGAGGTGTAAGGATGATTGTAGAATAATGGTGTGAATGCAAAAATTTGTTGTTCATTTACAAATTTCAATACTTTTAATCTTCTGTTTACAGATTTCATAGATTCTCTCATTCGAGAATATTTCTTACGAGTTCACACACGCACACAAAAATTGTTTATATATTGGTATTAACAGGAGTACCTAAGAAAACTTATTTAAAATTTTACAGGAATTTAAAATTTTTTATTTACTAATCCTAATTCAGAACTTTTTTTACAGAGAAATGAATTTACATTTTTATTTATTTACTAATCCTAACACATAAATTTTTTACAGAATTTCTCTGAAGTAAGTATACTATCAGGGAACATTAACGTATTCATTTACAGATATTCATTTTAGCAGGGAGTACTGAGATACACATTTTCAGGATAATGTGGTTCGTCAGTAACAAGCAATGACATTATTTGTTGCTGAGGAATTTCACTATCAGGTCGAAAACCACCACCTATCATCAGGTCACTGAGTATAATATATATTTGAATTTATCCTTGGAATGTAATACAATTTATTTAATATTATATTAAGTCCTAGGGATGGACTTCATTATATATAGTCACAGCATTGTCCCAGCAGGAAATTTCAGTTAACATCAATTTTTAGGATGAGGACATTTATTTCAATAACTTATTAACAATTGCTTTCGAGTAACTTTGCAAGTTTACAGATTTATAAATTAACATGTGAAATTGCTCGAGGACACTTGTTTTTAATTTACTTCATGATTATAAAGTTATCACACCATGAATTGAATAATAGCGTAAATCTTTAATGTATATCACGCAGATTTACTAATTATTTTTTTTATATTTATATAATGTCCCTGTTCAAATATAAAAGTTAATGAAAAGAAAAGTTAAATATTTCCTTTGCAACTTTAATAAATTTTTAACAATTTTAACCATTTTTACAATTTTTAATAATTTTTACAACTTGAATATTGTCCCTGTTCATCATATTATAATATTCCCGATTACATTATTACAGATTTCTAGAAACGAAATACGGGAAGATTTTCCTAAGAATTTAATTTTTTTGGAATTTTATTTTTCAATTTTTCTTTTATTTCATTATTATATTTCAATGTTAATAACATTTCATATCACAATGTTCACAACTTTAAAGACAAGTAATAGTTCACATACCAGTCAACTGCATTTTTAAACAGTCAATTAACAATTAAAACAGTGTTTGCTAATGTTTCAAATCATCAAATTCAGTCACTATAGACTCACTTTTGCAACATGTAACAAACATACACCACAGCATCTAAACATTACTTGAAACAACATTTAACAAAGACATTTACAGTCAATATAACATATGTTAGTTATTCTCATACAGTTCTTTTAATACAAATTCTTTGAATTTACTTTACTTTTTTACATATTAACATATAAATCTTTCCAATCTTTTAAAGACCCCATACTGCTGCCGATATTTTCTTTCTCTTTAAGGTATGGTAGAGAACATGGCAAATGGGATACTTCAAAAGATACAAGGGAGAGAAACATAGGCTTCACGAGACGGAGAGTGAACTCAACTATTACACGAAGATTTCATATAACATAATTGAATTTCTTTTTTCTTTTTTATGATGTAAATTATCTTATTTATATTCTGATGTTTTTCTGTACACATTTGTGATTTTTAGTTATAATGTTATACACAATTTTAATACAGTTCTCTTCAAAAATAATATATATTATATATAATAATTGTGGAATTTTCCCTCTTTATCAATTCCAGACTTAAGTTCAGAAAAACTCGTCTCAAATCCACATTTTTCACCTTTGAACATTATATTTTGTATTAAGTAATTATTCATTATAAAAAATCCCAATGGCCGAACGGGTAAAAACCCACTGGGCAAAACCCGTGAGAAAAAATTTACTTAATATTAGTTCTAAACACATTTTTCGTCCAAATGATGCATTGCACTGGCAATCAGTATTTTCATAAACCACAATTTCTTTTTATAAATTATTAATTTGATTTCCCAATTTCAATAGATTTCACAAGATTTCTTAAGATCACCCACAGGATATACATCCTATGGAATCCCAGATTGACCAACCTAATTAGTATAAAAGAGGAGGAACAGAGCCAGAAGCTCATTCTCTGGCTGTGTGTTATGCGTGCGTGCGTGTAAAATATTATTGAAAGAAAGATACTTTAGTATTATTTAACCCGTTAAAACTAACTATTGCATGCAAACGATCGAGCCAACTGGTCGTTCCAAGAGTAGAAATTGCCCAACCTTTCCAAAGCAAACCGTATTTGCGTATTTTTTTTTTAAATCGCATATTCAACTCCCCGCTAAATCTAAAAGAAAAAAAGGCATTGAGTAGCTTAAACCTTCAACACTTCCTTTATTTAATATATCTCAAATAGCACAATTCTTTTTTGGATTAACATCACTCTGGCATATAATTATCTATTAATTTTTATACTTGTAATGATGTTTCTATCCGTTAGATATTTATTATAATTGAATAACTATATTTATATTTATTCCAAATTAATATTTTTTAAGAAAATAGTCGTATATATATAAGTTACATATTCCCTTGAAACATCGCAACTTCCATTTTACCGAAAAGTATCCTTCTCTTTCAAGAAGACAAACCCCCGAAAATAGATAATTCGTAAGTCAGAATATATTCCCTTCCATTAGCAATTCATTATATTGCCCATGTAAAAGTATACTGAACTTTTCCTGCTTCTATACGTCACAAATAAATCAATCTTATTGCGATTAATCTAATTTTCATTTTTCTTTCATACAGATAAAATCTTCTATTAATTTTCATTCTCTTTCTGATTTCAAATATACGAGAGTGAGTTTGTTGCCTCCCGAATAAAGTTCATTCCACAATTTCAAATCAATCCATCTTCATCCCCACTCCATTTCTAATCACAATCATTAATTTATTAAATTCTTAAGTTGTAAATTTCTATATTACCCTTCCGTTCTTACTTCATTAAGGCCCTTATTATTTTTTCGTTAAATCTAGTAAAGCTCCCCTCTTCCGTTACCTTCAATTACGTACTCTCTCGAAAAGCCACTAATTTCAATTACTACTTCTCTATCAAAACCAATCTCCTTAATGTGTCTCTCACTATAGCTTCATTCCTCTCAATTCACTACACTCTTTCACTTA
Organism: Trachelipus rathkii; assembly: GCA_015478945.1. Taxonomy (NCBI): domain Eukaryota; kingdom Metazoa; phylum Arthropoda; class Malacostraca; order Isopoda; family Trachelipodidae; genus Trachelipus; species Trachelipus rathkii. The sequence goes on along the minus strand of JABUQX010069673.1, from coordinate 10,725 downwards.
TTCTTCATAATCCAATTAATCAATTAAATAATAATAATAATAACTATATAACTAATAACTAATAATTTCATTATAATAATTAAACTAATAACTAATAATCAAAATAATACACAATAATTAATAATAATTACTATTAATAATAATAATAATACATAATAATAATAATAATTACAAATTAATCTAATGCATATAAATATTCCAATCTGTGTTTATTTCCTCATATATCTATCATTCGAGGTGATTGATATGATTAACAATATTACTCTAATTTAATATAAATTTCATTAAACTGCCTCAAAACCGGTTAAAGCGAATATTTCTATTTAATAATACGCCAATAGCAGCCAACAGATTACTAACTTCTGTATATTACTATTTACTATCTAGTCATATCTGTATCTTACGGTAACATTTTAGATCCTGAACCTTCTTCTCCTTACTACTAACATGATACATAAGTATCTAACTCTATATATATTTACTATATATCTATATATATATATATCACTATTCACTATATCATATATACTATATATCTACTTATACTATCTTATATCCTATTACTATTTGACTATATATTATACTATCTTACTTATATACTTATTAGTCTTATTCTCTATATACTATATTATTCATATATACAATCCATACCTTATACTATATATACTATCCATTGTGTAACTCTCGTGTTTATTTAAATTTCAGCTAAACAACCCCCTCTGGGTACTTTCAGATCACTGTTTTGCTTTTTTATCTTTTCTCGTCATCAATTTTTCACTTCTCCCGAACCTTATTCTCCTCTCTTCCTCCGTTTAAAACTAATTCCGTCTTCCTTCTTACTCGTCCTATATGTTTACTCGTTCAGTTTGCAAAATTCATAATTTCAATAGGTTCCTATGTTCCATTTTACTGATTCTGTTATTTTCATTCTATTATGATAATATTCCCAAATCTAAACTTCTCGAACTTCCATTTACCTTTTGATTAACTACATGCAATACATATAAATAATTGATAATTAGAAACTGCTACAGAAACTACGCTTCCATTGAAATTAACCCTATGTAGTAAAAACAAAATTGTGATTTGTAGACCACAAAGAATTCCAATATTGCCTACATATATATAAAATTAAACTTTAATAAATTTAATTTTATGAATAATTGGTCTCTTAATAACACCGTTTATGAAAGGGCCAAGTCCGAGGTCGAAGCATCTTTCTCACCTTCGTCCTATTTTGCGTACATTGACTTCTTATATCCTGCACTCTGGATGTCTCTTACTCCTTTCATTTCTTCTTTTTACGCTTTAATAACAGAGAGGCTGTGCTGATGGTCTTTCATATGAATACTTTCTCCGTCTCTCTCTCTCTTCTCTTAAATACTTAACCTCATTCCTTGAACCATTCCACCATCGTCGTGCCTTAAATACCCGCACTCTAACAATAAGATCTCTCCTTTTCTCTTCGACTTTCACTACTCTATCAATAACTCACTCCCTCTTTCAGCTGCCGCCAATTTCTTCAATCAATCTCCACCTTTCCTTGTCACTCTACGATATCTCTAATAACTAGAAAATAATATATCAGTACCATAACTCTATCTCATTTATCATTACCTTTATCATACTACAATACTGTCTGTATTCACTCATAGCAGTCAGCAAGACTTCAAGAAGCTTGAAACTTTTTCTGTCATATTCTCAGAACAAGAGTCATATTCAACTCAATTAAACTATCTAGGTACATTAGTGCACAACGTTCACAGATTGATCGTGCACAAATCTCGATCATAGATTAGAAATCACTTTTCTCTCTTCATCATCTACTCTTCATCTCATATCCCTACTCCTTCTATCCCACATGACGGAATCCTTCTTCCATACACTTCCAATCTTTTTCTATAACCACGTCTCACTGCGCCCGTCCTTCCTTTCTCACATCTCGTTTACTCCTTCATCTCTCATTATCACTAATCGATTGCTTCTATTCATCTCTTACTTCTCTACTATCTATCATCTCTCTCTCTCTTAACTTTAATTTCATTCATTCACTCTATTATTTTTACTCTTTCTTCTCTTCTCCCTTCTTCCTTCTCTCTCATCTCGCTATCTCCTTCACTTATACTCTTTCTTACTATCACTATCTTACTATATTATACTCATCCTTATCTTATATATCATTTACTCTTACTTATATCTTTATCACTATTTATACGCATGGTTTCCTCTCTAAATACACGGGTATATCCACGTCACCTATATATCCTCACTTATCATAATATTCTAATTACTCCTCTCTTCACCTCTCTTCATTATATATCTACTCTTACTCTCATCTCTCTCATCTCTCTCTCTTACCTCTCTCTCTACTCTATCTCTTCTCTATCTCTTTTTCTTTCTTATTACTCTTACTTACTATATCTCTATCTTCTATATTCATGCTTACTATTACGTCTCATTCACTTACTTTATAATCATGACTATATTACTCTCTATCTTCACTCTCTATTACTTCATATCCTTACTCATCTCATTACTCTTCTTTACTTACGTATTACTCTCTTTCATTCTCTCTCTTACATTCTGATTCTCTATCTCTTCATTCTCTCTCTCTCATGTAGTGAATAGAGTGGGGGAGGAGTGAGGTGAAATTATAGGTGTCAATAATATTATCTCATGCTTTAAACTCACAGTATCAATTCAATATTGCAATGATATGATTCTTAAGTAAGAGACTACTACTAAATCATCTCTACTAGGCTAATATTGTACATAATAAACACTCATAAGTTTGTAGTGACCATTTTACTTAATAATTCTATCAATATTCAACTTGTCTCAAAAATAGGTTCTGCCATTACTCTTATAAGTAATGGTGGATCTACCTTGTCTATAAGTATTTCTACCTTCCACTTACATCAAGGTTACCTTGATCTGATACTTTCTCTTATATAATCTACAGCTAGCGTTTATACTTAGGTATTCACTTTGCATTATTCACCTCGAGTAGGTTCATTTACCTGCGTATTGATCTATAACGACTCTAAAACATAGGAGACGGTACCTGATGATTATATTTGTATATCTTTATCTATACCGACCCACAACTCTCTGATGTCGTGATAGATGCTTGAATTTTTTTTTTTAATAACTCTATAATAACCATACCTATATATCAGTTCTTGATTCGCTCTCTAGCACCTGCAACGCTATCAAAAGCCTATAATATATATATACTTACTTATTTTTTTCTAAATAATACTCTTTTAATCGAACTCACATATCAAATCATAATTAATCTTTTCGTACTGTCTACACTTATTCGTATAAGAACTAAAAATATATACATCCGTTTGGAATCCTTCACCTATATAGTATATGAGGATACGTTCAACTCGAAACCTTGATCTAGTAACTAGAAGTAGACTAAGTAAGGATGCCGCTCATAACTCTTTACTTAGCTACTTATCATGATACAATTCGTAGATTAGCTCACTGTCTAAACATATTGCTTGACCTTTACCGTCAAACTGATATATTCTATTCTACTCCCGACAACAGGCTTCGGTATAATCTTTAACTGGCATGGAATGCTGGATATATATATATAGCGTGATAAGTAATTTGATTTAAACGTAGTGGAGCGATAAACTTTATTTTAATGTAAGCCGTAGAATAACGCGTATAAGTTGGATCCTATCTCACTCAGAGAATTCGTCAAGACACGAGGTTATCTTATTCACATGTGCACTTCACCATTATAGGTCCAACTATTCTACTTATATTATCACTGTATCCTTACTCCCTCGCAAATCTGTTCACCACATCTTCATTGATTTTTCTCAGTTGGGCTCGATCCGCCTGGCACATTTTCCCACTATGTCCATCAGCACCTTCTAAGGCTATACCCATCCCGTGTCTGAATCATCCAACTTCAACAATAACTAATTTTTCTTTCCTACCTCAAGAATACTGAGAATATTCACTTATATATTTGAAAATATTAAATTAATTTATTTTTTATTTTACGTATTAACACATAATTAACTATGCATTATTTTAGACTCTCAAACCATTTTGAGTTTTGTTTCGATTTTACATAATCTTTTTTATGCATTATGTAATCTTGAATAGATCAAGATACTGAACCCTCTTCAAAAAAAAGTTACAAAATAATAACACAAAATAAAAAAATAAACAATTGGTTATTAGTATAGATAAATTTTCACGTAGCAACCTAAGCGTTATTGATAGGTTGTCAAAGAGTTTTACCCGTATGCTATACCACATTATATTAGCTAATTCATAACATCCATATAATTATCTGATATATATTATGTGAGTCTGAATTACCAAAATACTAGTAATTAGATGTGAAATAATAAAAGATTAGGAAATAAATATTAGTCAGTTCCGCAACCCTTTATTGTGCAATATTGAGAAGTTTTATGTTTGAGTCTTGAGGTAATTTTTGAGCTACCTCCACTTTTATTAATAAATATTGAAGATAGGAAGTACATATTATCTTTAGTGAATAGCAGCAATATGAATAAATAAATTGATCATGAAAATAGTTTTTGTTTTGAATGAGTTATGTTTAATTTTAGTAAAGGAATAAAGTTATAAGAATGTGTGTATTATTTAACAATGGTTAAAGTATATTGAGAGTACATAAACTAGTTAACGTATGAATATTCGATCTATATATGCTGCATACCGTAGTTACATAAAGTACACAGAGGTTTTTCTCACAATGTGTCATACCTTCAAATTCAAAAGGACAAGTTTTTTGATTTAGGGGATAATTTACTAATTTATCTAATTGTATTAGCATTTCAAATTAATTAGTATTATTAATTTATGAATCCTCTTAGCTGTTTTGTATATGAATAATTATGGGTATATATTTTTCTATCTATATCAAATATTTTATTAATTTAAAATTGTTCTGTACTATATTCAATGACAAAGTCTATGTTTAGTATATAATATGCAATTATTTATTAATAATTTCAATCCTCAATATAATAATTTGAATTTTGTGCATTATTTTTATATAATGAAAAGGAATATACTGTATCATTTAATTAATTTAATATCGAGAATAATTATTATTAATAATCAATATTTATTGATAAAATATCTCCTATTTAAAATAATATTACAATTAGATAATGTTGCCCCGTACGCCTTAAATTATAAGTTAAAGTTTATTTACACTATATAGCAAAATATTGTCTAAAATAAAGTATAAAAACTAAAAAATATATAAAAATATATATATAGATATATTCTTAAATTATTTTTTAATATAGTACAATTTTTACCTAAACATTTTCTATGGTGAAAGAACCTAGAAATCAATAGATATATACTATTATTATTGATCACTTACTATCTTCTCTATGATTGGTATATTAGTATTTGCTTTGTTTTATGACAATCTGAATTGGCTACCTCAAACTCAATTGCTTATCTTGAACATTTCCGACAGAAAAATTTTGCTGGTACAAGCTTTCTTTCCCTGAAATTCTATATTGTTTTTATTTTTTCAGAGTTCTTTGCTATCACTGTAGAATATATATATATATATATGTACTGTTAACACGATGCATCAATAGAAAAAGAAGTAATCATTTCAATAAAGCTATAGTATAATATATATAGATGCCTCCTGAGTTTCCGACATGAGCGTAGATTAGTAATGGCATTTACTGATTATATTTAGAGGATACATAACAATCAACAATTAGACAGTCGTAAATTTCCGAAATGTATGAGAAAGTCGCAATATACCCAAAACGCTCAATAAGGTATATGTTTAGTCATTTATCCAGGTAACCAAAAAAGTACAACCGTATAAAAAAATATCGACTCAATATTTAGCAGTTCACAAATAGTGCCTAAATGTTTTTATCTACCATATTCTCACAAAAAGGTTATTGTATTAATTCCTGCACTAGGTAGAATATTAAATAAAACTTAATAGTGAGTTTCAAACTTATCACCCATCAGCTTATGAGAAATTATGAATACGTAATGAGTTTGTTAATTAATGTTACAATCATTGTTAGTAATTTTATTACTCACCAGTCGTGATGAGTTGAGTAATACTGACTCACTATCTATTTTTCTGTATTATAATTTTATAGGTGTATATTCGAACAGGTGTAGTATCATACAATGCATCTACTTGTTGATGTGAAATATGGTAGTATTCGCCCAATATGCCACAATTCTGCCGGTTAGTTTATCTCACGTGCGAAGTATACATTATCACCGTTGACATTTCAGTTGAATAAAATAAAAATTTGTATATTATTCTCAGTTTTATGTCATTACTGCTTTACTGCTCTAACTCACATATTCATTAACGTCCTAACATATATAGACTCACACTTACTATCATTTTAAGTGACGTAAGAGACTGATACTATGTGACGTTTGAAAATTCCAACCCACAGTTTAAGAGGTAAGGCTATATTATAGTTGATGAGATTGGCCGTAGAATTAACAACTCACTAGGTGTAGCTCATATATTACCGTAATCTCGTACTAATCGATATAGTACTCACACGGTTTATCTAGAACTGAGATCGCAACCATGTAGACTAATTCGTCACACTAAGGGATTGGATAGAGGTATATAAACTGCAAGCTCACTCACCGCGATAATCTGCTAGGTCATGAGGTTAATTTCGCACTCAGAATAGTGATGCAGGCTCACCAGCTATATGTATTTATCCGGCAAATTCACTAAAGCTGAATTAGTTAGTATGATATATCCAGCTGTTTAAACTATTATATTGTAACACAAGGTACTTGGCAAAGTTAAGTGTAGAGGTGCCACTGCGTAGGCTATGTCTCAACGCTATTGCTCACAAATAAACTTATACATAACGTAATAGCGTAGGTAAGCAGTAGAATTCAAACGTCAATTAATCTGGATTCCGCAACGACTAGATGATTTGTTAGTTTAAACAGATATATAACGTATAACTTATGAGTGAGAATGCCTGAGTATCTAGCAATAGTAATGGTTAGCCAGAATTGAGTGTAATACGTAGAACTATAGTACTGATAATTCTGTAATATCATAAAAATATATATATATATATAGGGGTGTTAGCAATATTAGTGCACGACATGGGCAGGGATGTTGATTTGAGGACAAGTTGGTTCTAACCAATAAAATAATTTCTTAGTAGTCGATTTGATGTCTCAACGTCACGCGTACTTACCTCGTCTACCTTAGTTCACTGTAAGGTTTGTATTTATTAATATGTACCATTGACTACCTGAAGCACATACTACAGGGTGACAAAATTCCACCTTTCTCACCGTATATATGAGAATACCAAATTATGAGACTTAAAACTCTAACGTTAGTAATATTCTATAAATAGTTGTTAAAGTTTGCTGGAATTAGCTCTTACTCGATAGCACTATGTATTCGACCCTATTATACGAACTCCGTCATCACTAAATATAGTACGTGATCATTCGAGATTCCCTCCATTTGACATCTCCCACAGAGTTATAAAGAACGTTTGTCGTTGATGCTTATATATATATATATACTCAGTATATATAGTCTCTCTCTCTAAAAAGTAAATACAATTAAATCCAAATTGAAAATAAGTTTTCACGTCGATTATTATGCAAGGGCGGGTCGTGATGAAATCTGAGAGGTGTACTGTTATATATTAATATATTTATTTGCAATCAGAGTTCGTGATTGACCCTTCGCACCTATGTTGGGATCATCGTCCTAGACTATATTACTCAACTACCAGATAACGAACGTATGTAATAGTGTTGTACTTTGAACTACCTCACACTCCTACCTCTATGTGACATGGAGTATTAGTTCGACCAATTTATTGTTTCTCATTACCCTTCGATCATCTCTCATAATGCACATAGACCCTGACACGATATCTTATATAGTGTGTTGTTACACTCACTCAACTCCTTAGCGACGGTAGGCATGACTATTATTATTAATACTTTGTGCAATTTCTTTCTATTCTTCTAAATAAGTATGATCAATTTATTTTTTCGTTTTGGTTATGATTAATTAATAATCGTTGAGAAACTACTACTCTCTATATAACTAACTAAATAATTCAAGTTCTCATGATATATTTTTACAATTGAATTTATTTTATTTGTTAATGTAATTAATGTAAATAATTATATTTAATAGGACGTTGAATTTAAATAAATTAAAATAAATAAATAATCTTATCTACCACTTGTTAAAATATATTTTATTTAGATATTGTGTCTTTTAAGTTTCTTCACATATTATAATAATATAAGATAATCGACAAATAAAATTAATAATGTCCATTTTTGGCATATTTATTCTATTTAATACATTATAATTTTATTCAAAAACATTTGTATTAATCGCTATTTTTATGAAGGGTATCGCTTCTTTGTTATTTTTATTTATTCTACAGACCTATCATTTCTTGATAGACGCAGTGAAGTGAATAGTAATGACTCCAAAAGTGTGAAAAGATACTTTTAGGAGCCGCATTCATAGTGCGTGCAGCAAAAATACTATAGAGTTATTGAATCATAATATGCGGTAAAATGTGTTTCAAAGAGTAGTTCATTTGATACATATCACTAAATGTAATTTAAACTTAAATAAATAAACAAATTGAGAGATATTTAATTCATACTACCTGATAAGGATAAGATAGTAATTTAAAATTTTCAGACATTTAGTGATTTATTAGAATATGGCTCGATTCAAAAATGATCTCAAAACTTGTAAAATTTTTCTGATTACTCAAGCAATATTCCGTAAGAGCAATATACAAAGAAACATTTTATGAAACTCAATTTAGAATTTGAAAGAAGCGAATCCGATATTTAATTAAATATAGTGGAGCTTAAGCATGAAATAAAAATAAAGTTTTATAAGTGTTTATGTAATTGCAGTCATCATGTGAATATAAATCATATAAGAAACTTTACTCAAATTAACATGACTTAACCCATAGATATAGTGACAAAGTTATATTATTAAATGTTCTGAGTGCAATATGTAATGTAAATACAATAAAATAATAATTTAGGTAAAAATGATTCAATAGTTATCTTTAGAGTGCAATTAATAAGAATAAAATTATTAATATATGTTACAGAGTGAATACGCTAATGAAGAAAAATACTCTAGAAATTACAATGAAAAATATAAAGAGCGCATAAGATGAACAAAATGGTAAAATAAAATTAGCTAAACTGGAAATTAATCATGAGTTGACAATTACGAATCTAAAGCCACATAAAACGTATATAACTTAAAACACATATGTGCTTTAAATCATAGAAATGTTATAAGTTATGTAAGTGTCTGAATGCATGACTTATTGGAAAGTTTAATCACTAAAAAGGATAATTTATACTTCTCATTATGTACTTTTAAAATCTGATATATAATTGAAATTTAAAAGTTATATTTATAAATGCTATGAGTTGACGTATGAGTAGTAAATTTGTAGACATAAGTTAAATCACACATGTAGTTAATACATTGGTAATAATAAGTTATAATTTATAAATTAGTTTGTAGTGTATTAACTAATGATGAACGAACTTAAGATTGTAGGAAAAGACACAGTTTGTAATAATAAAGACATAGTATGATTATAACTCCAACATGAATAAAAAAAAAAAAAAAAGGAAACTGTATATTATGAGAATTTAATCACATATATTCTTTTAGTGAATAAGAAAAAATTATTAGCTATATATGTAAAGATGAGAAAAATTCATATGTTTTATATGTTTACTAAAACTATACAAAATTAAATAGTAAACGAATGATGCAATGTTATGACAGAGATTACACACTTAATGATATAAGATTAACATCCACTCATGACTATAAATATAGAGCTATTAGAAAGATATTCTGGTAAGTAATAATATATAATTATTAAATCACTAGTTTTATATGATGATGGCGGTATATCTCAATTTTTTAAGTGAAGTTAGATGTCACTTTACGTTAAATATATAGAAACGATTAATAATGTAAGGGTCTATATACTTTTTGTGAATGTATTTGGATTAAAGTTTTCTAAGTGAATAGGCTTCCAATGAATCCATGTGTAAATATTTCTCATAGTGTGTGTAATTTTCTTAAAATTTTTTTGAGAAGTATTTTTGTTTTTTTAATGGAATATATGAAACATCAGTATTGACACCACCATTTTATATTAAATAGTAGATAACAAGATGTTTTGTCTATTAAATTTAAAATTTTTGAGTTTATAATATTTGTAAAGTTAAATTTAATATTGGCAACGGTATATATAATATATATATATATGGATGTTTTCTAAATAGGGAGTCCGTATCACCGTCTATTATATTATTAGTTTAATTTATATTTATTAATTGCAGTATACGAAAGAATTTAATTTACAGTAAAAATGATTAGCCGGAGCCAGAGAATAGAAAGATGGGAAATAGTATATGGCGACAAAACACTCATCCTCTACTCAATACACATTTTCCCGCCAATTACGTATTGTCTAACCTTAAATCAATCATAAAACTAGTTGTAGTGAAAAATATGTACATTTCGCAGCTACGCTCGTGTTTCCTTATGCAATAGATAATTTAACGTGATTATTTTTTTATGTTGATACTTTATAAATCGTGGAGTAGTTAACCTAATCTTAGCACACTAAAACTCCT
>JABUQX010069672.1:0-30050 GCA_015478945.1 Trachelipus rathkii | reverse complement strand
CAATATTAAATTGAATTTGAGAAGAGAACTGAGTCAGTTCAGTGTTATATAATTAGATTAGTCAAGAAAATAATCTCTATATTAATCTAGTACTAGTATCTTTTAATTATTCTAGTTACAATACTTAAAGAATTAGATTCTATATAATTAATATATATATTTACTTTAGTCTTAATTATTATTATTATTCTCGTCTTAATCTTCCCAATTCTATTCTCAGGCTCTGTATTTATATTACTCACACTTATGACGCTAAATATTTTATAATTTATATCTATATTAATTAATATTATATCATTATTATATATATATACTAATTGATATTTTTGATTCCCGTGGGCTCATGGATTTGCCCTTTCATGGTTTCTGTTAGTTCATGCAACGGTCGTATAAATCGCTCCCGGAGACCCATATCTATACTGCACTCCCATCAATCTCTCCGCCCAACTTCTTATCCTGCCCCTTCCGGTCCGATCATTCCTTACCTTTCTTTTATCCATTCGTGGTGACGCACACCTTGGCACCCATCGGGCACTGTCCTGGCGTGGCTCGTAGTAAGGCGCTAGGGAGGTGGTATTCGGTTCGGCTGCTAAACTCCCCCTATTTTTGCGGATGGTCTCCTGCTGCTGAGGCGCAGTACGTGCTCGCAGTCGCAACCCTCTCTATCCTTCGGCGACTATGTATGATCGTAATCTGAGTTATGAATGTCCCGACGCTTATTGAGGATGAGGAAAGGGTGATGGATGTATTTTGCCCTCGCTGTGACTGAAATTTGCTCGCGTGTGAACTAGAAAAACAAAAAAGATGAAAGGAAACGGTGAAAATGAGTGGGTGTGGTGTGAATGTGTTTGTGTTGCTGTGCAAGGAATGAGAGGGGAATGGAAGGATTTTGGCAATTCTGATGATGAATTGTGTAGAGAGCTTGGAGAATTTGTGTGTTGGAGTATAGAAGTCTAGAAAAGGTTAAAATTTAAGTTTGAACAGGGTCAAAATTTGTGTGGTTGCGACATTGATCCATCTCAAGGGTAATGTTAAGAGAGTCCATTTTTGAAATTAGCTTTTACTGATGTTTTGGAATGGGGAATAAGGAGATTAGTTCATTTGCCACATATCTGATTCAAGGAATTTTTTTTTACAGTTTCTCACACACTCACGGCAGAGCCGTATTCAAGGAGGGGTGTAGTATCTCAAAGTTCACACCCTACGCAAATTACGCATTATGAGCAAGGTGAGCTTTAAGTGAGGAGAATTAAATTCAGTAGAATCGAGATGGAAAGAATTCACAGAACGAGGTGGTGGGAAAGAAGGAACACCACAGCAAACTCGCTGGAGTTACAGTCAAAAACAATATCGCTGCGCAGAACGACGGCTCGTAAGGTGGTCTGGGTACGCAGAGTTTAAGTTCCTTCGGCATTGCAGCTGCGTACTATAGGAAATAAAGAAGATATAAAAGCACCAACATCGGCCGAGCAATTTAATTTTTTTCAGTGAAAGAGTTCAGTGCAACTGGAAAGTGACAGGATATGGGATACATTTTATAAGACTTTTTTGGGCCAGTGTATATTTGCGAAAACCTCTTGTATGAGAAGAAAAGGAGTGTGTCCGAGAGCGTTAAGAACTGAGTAGGGTACCCCCCTACCCAGATTATAGGTAAGCAGTACTCTCATAACATTGGGCGGATAGAAGACCTTGTTTATATATAGCTGTGAGCTATCTGAGTGAAGAAAAGGAGGAAATATTCTCACCATGTCTGCTAAAGTACATTGATCATAAGTGCTATAATATGATATATATATATGATGATAGTATAGATACTTATATGAGGTATACTATATACTATAGTAGTACGTAGTAGAGCCATATAATAATATACACACCACCGTTTGTGTATGTGAGGGTTCATTTTATTTTTGTTTCAATGTTATTTCCAGGATGTTATAATTGTCAAAGATTGTGTCACATTACAAAGTGAAGATAAGTGAAATTAAAGAAGGTATTTTGAAGAAGGAGATTTGATAGTAAGTAGGGTTTTAAGAGAAATTGAATATTCACAAAGTTTATTCTAATCTCAGCGAGAAATAAAACGTGAGGAAAGATTAAGACGAGAAGCAATTCTAGAAGTAAATAAGGGAGCAGAATTGATATGAGTTAAGAATGAAGGGTCGGCTGCGGAATACGAGTGTGGATATACAGTTAAGTGCAGGTGAGAAAAGATATAGAATGAAAAGTAGGAAGTAAGTAGAGAGTGAAAACAAGAACCCTGAGGCACACCTTATTGACAGAAAAGAAAGAAGAAAGAGGTTGATAACAACAGCCTATATTGAGCTGATTTGAAAGAAAGCTAGACATAAGTTTGCAAAGAGAAGGAGGAAACTAAAAGGAGGGGAGCTTGGAGAGCAGTGAGCAGATGCATACTTCAGATATAAGTATGCTTTGGAAATGTCAGCGCTCCACCACGCAGTCTCCCCTAGTTCCTTAAGGAGGAGAAAAACCATAAAGTCCGATTTAGATAGGACATGTATATCGCAGTAGACTCGTGCACGAGAGCCGTACTCGGCGATCGGAAGGGAGTATTCAGATATCCAAAATGATAGTTGAATAGAAGGTTTCATAAAAGATCTTAGATAGCATATCAGTGACGGAGCTACAGGCGGATATGTTGAAGGATCAAGAGCGGCTTCCTCTATTTTCGGAATAGGTTGGACAGGTGAGAGCTTCCAACAATGAGGGAAACTGCTAGTATTAGCCAATCTAAGAAGAATATAGTTGCGCGAATGGGGCCAGAACAGATTGCCTTTTCCAGTTGGAGAATTAGCACATGATGAGAGGAAATAATGAGGAGAAAGAGCAGAATTTAACAGAAGTTGCTCAGAGATAAAGATTTGGTCAGTAGGAACACAAGGAGGTTAGAGCACTTTCGTTTAGTGAACATCCACTTTGCTTGTCGAGTAATATCACAGCAACGATTCCAATCTCAATGAAATTAGCGAGAGTGATGGGAGGAGAAATTTTCAACTCTGGATTAACACTGTCCCTAGCCTGAATGGCCAGAGAATAAGCACGATCGAACCATGGATTATGAGGAAAGAAGATTTAGTTTTAGAAGGAATGAATGAGGAAAGAAAAATTTAGCTGAAGAAGGAATGGACCTGCTCAATTCCATCAGACGATTACAGCTCCTCCTTATCTTTTAAATCCTTATACATCCATCATTCATTATTCCTTACTGAGGATAGCCAATTTGCTATCATCCTACTGCAAACTTAGAAACATTCACTTGTAACGTCCCGTGGTCCTAAATATCTTAACAATCTCTGAGGACAGCCAACTTGACCATAAGGAAACTCGTTACGCGCGACACACAAATGTCTCCTCATTTTCCATTAATAAATACTTTTCATGTTCATTGATTAACTTATATTATTATTGTATTATATTATTTTATTATTATTATTAATTATTATTATATATTATTATTATATTATTATTTTTTATTTATTATTATATTATTATTATTATTATTATTTTTAGTTTATTATATTATTATCTATTATTATTATTATTTATTATTAGAGACTTAAGGAATCAAATTTTCTGATCGCTAAAATAATTTCGGGGAGAGTTTAACCTCCGCCCCCCTGTTACAGCTTATATATATATCTATACTGAGTATTTATTCCTATAATCTTATATAATTTAAATTAATATGTGATAAGGATTATATGTTATATTTATATAATATATATATATATATATTAGAGGGTATATTATATATATAATAATATTATATAATTATATGAATATATTTATATATATATTCTATATATACATTTTATTAATTAATAAAGGGTAAATAATTATACTATATATATATTAAATATATATTAGTATATATCAATATATATAATAATAATATAAATTATATATATAATATATATATAATATATTATTAATATAATATATATATATCTATATATTATATTATATATTTTGTTATATATATAAGTATATATATATATATATACTATATTATCATAAGTTTATTACTATTATTATCAATATATTTACTACTAGATTATTATTGTATGTATAGATATAATATATATATTGAATATATTGTATAATATATTGAAATTTTATATATATTTAATTACTGAATTGTTTTATTTAGTAAATATATTAATATTAATTATTAATATTAATCTTAATATAATATATAATAATATATAATCATATATTATGAATATGAAATATATTAAATATATATATTTAATATGAGTAAAGAGAGAGGAGGAGGAGGAGGAGAGAGGAGAGAAAAGAGAAATTTAAAAATAGTTTTTTATAATTAAGATCTATCGTATTCGTCCATTCGGCATCGGTGAGTAATCGGTAAATTTGAGCTCCTTAATTGGTCATCCCGTCTCAGTCCAACGGCAAAATTTCATAATCGTCTCAATCACTAAATGATTATATATATAATTATATATTTATTATTAATAATATATTATATAAATATATTATTATATATTATATTATATATTAATATATATTATTATATATATTATATACATATATATATATTTATATATATATTATATATATTATATATATATATAATATATATTAATATAATATATATATATATTATATTTAATATATATATATATATACTATATATATTATAATATAATATTAATATATATATATTAATTATATATATCATTATATTATATATATTATATAGTTTTATAATATTTATATATATATATTTATATTATAATATTAATATATATATATTATTAAATATTATATAATTATATATATATTATTTAATATATATTAAATATATATATATATGATATATATATTATATATATATATATTAGATATATTATATATTATTAATATATTATATATATACTTATAATACTAATATATTATGATTATATATATATATAATTAATAATTATTAAATATATTAATATATCTTAATATATTATATATTATATTAATATTATATTCTAATAATAATTATAATAATATAATCTAGAGCTAATAGTGTATAATTCCTAAGTTATGTAATATATTAGTAAAGCTAAAGATTATATATATATAAATGAAGCGGATTTGTATGGCTGAGGATTCGAGGTATATAGATGATGACATATATAATAGTAGTATATGATATTAGAAATTAATTAAGATGCTATTAATTAAAAATTTAGTTTAATATATTATAGACTTATATAGTCACTTTTAAATAAATAAGTAAGAAAAAAATGATAGCTAGAAGGAAAGCAAGAAAGAAAGTATTTTTTTCTATTTAATATTATTATTGATTTATGTTACTAAATGATAAATTTACTGTTATATATAATTTTATACTATATGCATTAATTTGAGTATTTTAATGTATGATACTCAGTTTGAGTATTATAATATATGTTTCTCAATTTGAATATTTTAATTATAATATATTTATATACTATTCTATTCGCATATATTATAATATATATTTAACCTTTACACACCTAAGCTATGTATAATATTTCTTATATTATTATTATAATATATATATATATATATATATTATATATTTCATAATAAGTAAATTATCAAAAATTTCTTCCTCTGGTGGCAAGATCCCTTCTACCATAATTTGTTTTTTTTAATGGAATGTTAGTTATATAATACAGGAAATTGAATTAAATAGAGTTGCAACCTGGCAGGGAAATGGTGATATGTATAGGATACATAATTACATATAGTAATATATATAGTATTATATATATATCTATATATATATATATTTTAATATAGTATATATTATAGTATATATATTATATATATATATTTATAATTAATATTATATAATATAATACTATATATATATATATATTATATATAAAGAAAAAAATTGGATATATAGATATTCTATATATAAATATAATATATATATATATAGTATATAATACAGTATAATATAAATAAATATAATAACATAAATAAGTATATATATAGTATATTATGTCTCCTCCTTTAACTATTTGATGAGTATATATTTTGTTATAATTATGTATATAATATATTAGTGAAAGTGCTAATGTATATTATTATATACGGCATATAAGAACTGGAAGGGTGAAAGAGTAGAGTTAAACAAGTATGAGGAGTCTAATATATAAAAGATATATAACGTATATGGATAAGGGATTGATATATTATAATCTAGTATCGACGAGGAGTTAAATAAAACGGAGGAGGAATTCGATTTTAATGATGAGTCGTCGCCTGTATACATACTTAATCTGCATATGAAAATATGAAGAGCATATACTATAAGTGAAATAAAACTAAATCCTGGTGAGGATCTGGATATAATAATATATTTCATTATTGATTTTAATAGTTGCCATTTTAGTTAAGCGCGAACCTTAAAGTTGGACTGTGAACAAGACATCCCAGGCTTTTACATAGCGGCATTGTCATAGCATTCTGTGACTTTAAGAAATTATCAACTCGGTTAGATACAGATGGAATTATTGCCACATAAAAAAAAAATGTCCATTATAATTTAATAAAAACTCAAAATAGTTAATTTTGTCCAATATGAAATGTTTAATGATATATGTTATATTAATGATTTTATATTTAAGGAGAAATAATGTGACGATAATGGAAAGATGTTTAGGATGATTGCAGCGAAGTGCCGGGCTCAGAGACAAGAGCCCAGCTCTTATGTCAGTGGAACAAGCGTCCCGCCATAAGACGATATGGCGAGACCTTTTAAAAAATGGTCTATCAACAAAAGACTAACTTCTCTTATACTCTACTATTTTTTGAAAATATTTGATGTCATATATATGATGTAACGATTTTGAAAAGAAACTGGAGATGATTAAAAAGTTGGCCCCAAGACAATGTGGTGACGCTTATACGTATAGAAATTGTCTAGTCAAATTGTAACTTAAATGTTGGCTATGGAACCTTTAAATTTTATAAAAATATTTAATATTAAGAAATAATCTTAATAAGTACGATAATCTTGTGTAATATATAAGATGGAGAGATTATATTATTATTAAAGAATAATTATATTAGACGCAAGTAAAAGATAAAAGGGACTGAAAATACTGCATCTAACCTTCACTTTTACGAAACTAATAAAATAAATGTGTGTAGAATTTGAATATCCTTAAAAACTATTCCTCCAAGTCCAGACAATCATTCTATAGTAGACTCGATTCTAAAATGTTGGGATCCTTGGGGGCCAGAGACAGTCTTCTAAGTGGCATGCGCTCAGATTCAAGCGTAATAAAGAGGAATTTTTAATTAGAGTTTGGGGAGACAGAACTAATATTAATCTCGCAAATAAGAATTGGTCAAAGGGTCTAACTGCAAAAAAGGGAGGTTTGGGGATGGGTTGGTTAATATGCTTAGAGCACTTAACCAGAAATTTATAAAAGTAATACATTCTTATTGTAATGTGTGGGTATTGTAGAAGGGGCGTTAATGGTAAGTTAGAGAGTCAAATGTAAAGAAGCCAACGTAAAGTTAATAGGCAATTAATTTTCAAATTAATAGGTATCAGATGTCTGGAGGTAATAAAAGCAGATATAGTTTTTAAGGAATAGTATGAGTACACAGTAGACGGACTCATGTTAGGGATTACAGTCAGTTTCAAAGAAAGATTTACTTTTATTTTCTTCTTTATTTAAATAGTTGGAAGAGGTGCGCTTGTGGGTTGAACACGTTAATATAAAGAAAATAATTATAAATCTTGTAATATCAGCATGAAAAATATTGAAATTATTTTATTTAAATATTAATGTTTATAGAAATATAGAATCAAAATAAGATGAGAAGAGCGATTAAGTATTTATATAAGAGTTATAGAAAGAATTAATGCACAATAGAGAAAGTGCGGATTCATTATTCACTTTATTGCCACGTATATGTTAGGATTATTAGATATGTTAGAATGTAGGGATTAAAAAATTAATATAGAACAGATAAGTTCCATTATTAGAATTTGGGAGGAGGTATGTTAAAAGTTCTAGAGTAAAAAATAATGCACTTCGGATATTTAACCATCGGGGGCTGGGGGTACTCGTAATTTTATAAAATCGATAAAAATGACTTTTCTTTATTATTAAAAAAAAATCAAACATTTTTTTTGTTGCAATTAGAGTATATCTTTTTCTACGTTCCAGGTATTCCTCAGGAATATGTTGAAAAAAACAAAAAAGTGGAATGGTCAATTCAGAAGGATTAATGGATATACAAAATTTTACAGAGAGAGAATAAATTACGAGAGAGGAGTATAGTGGTATGGGTCAGAGTAGGGAAAAAGATAAAATGATTTGGATAACATAACAGGGGTAACTGGTCGGTAGGCAAAAATATTGGGAATTGGAAATAATTTGTTAGCTAATTACGTTGCTATAAAAAGGGCAGCTTTAATAAGAAAAGTTGTGAGTTATCGAGTAACGAGACTAAGGGAATTTAAGAAGAGAAACGAGGTTGACCCAGATGTAGACATTTCTACGTCGGTTGTGTGTTTATATACTTAATTTTTTATCTGTGCCTCGATTTCAGCTCCTCAAATAGAGTAGTTATGGCAATGGAAAGTCACTTTTAGGTAGATGAACTGCTCCATAAGGAGATTTTTTTTGAATAATGAGAGATAGTAAAATAAGATGGAGTATAAAATTAAACATAATAGGTTGAGAACATACTATAAAGAAAAGGGATGGGATTACATAATGGGTATCTAATAAAGATAAGCAAAAATGACAAAAAGCTATAAATAGTTGTGGTGGGGCAGTGTATGTATATGGGACGCCTCGAGTATTTGGGCGTTATAGAATTTGGGCACGTATCAGCGAATGAAAGACATGACAAATTTTGTAGTAGTTAATATTATTGTTTTTTTGTTTATTTTTTAAAATAGCAAGGAATGACTTACGTCAAATGCTGAGAGCTTCATTATTAGTAATTATACAAGACGAAACAAGTCCATGATAAGATGGCTATGTTAAGAATTAAGAAAGAGGTGAAGGTTGAGGGAAGTGATAGAGAAATGTTGTAGTTTTGTATTAGTGTGTTAATTGTTTGTTTATCTATTGTTTTTAAAAATGGAAAAAACTTAAATTTTACAATAAGACCTTTTGTAGAGGAGGACTGAGAATCAATTTAAGTATATAACAGTGGACTTTTAATAATTTTTCCGCATTCTGGATAGTCATAACAATGATTAATCGAAATCTTCAACTCTCAAGAGGATGTTTATCACTTGTGGTTTTAGTTTATATCGGAAGAAGCTTGAACGACGCATTGTGGGGAACTATTTTGGGGTATAGGTTTGGTTTGGTTTGGCAATGGTATTAAAACCTCACTAATTATAATATACAGGAAATTAAGAAGTCGGGCTCTAGTCGACTTGACACTTTGAGGCTATGTGTTAAGTCATGCAGGACCGAGCGAGTTGTCTAACCCTGGCTCTGTGCCTGTAATATCACCCAGCTGTGACTCAGATTAAAAGACTCCTTTATTTTTACTTGTAATAAGTATTTCACCATTATGTACTTATTTATACATTTTATAAATACATCGAGCTAATTAATTAGTCACGGCTCTGGAGACGTAGATGCATCATTATTATGGGTGATGACGAGGATCCAAAAGTCTTTGCCTTCTTCCTCCATCAAGCTTCAGAAGGGTATGGCAAATGCAGGGGGTGAAGGTCAAGTACCTTGTACTTTAAGGAAGGGGTCTCGTAGGGCCCTGGTTAAAAGATATTATTAGGCGGAGTTGAGTATACAAAAAGGAATACTGAAAATATAAGTATTGGGATCGCAGATTTAGAAAGGTGGGAGTTAGAAGAGGCACGTCAATAAGGTTTGTCAATTTGGTTTCTCAAACAATGTGAAACTCTTATTCTTATAGACGGAAAGTGAAGATATTGGTCTCAAACCTTTATGATTTTGTTTGTTTATTAATATCTGACCATAACACCAATTTTTTACGCTTTTTTTGCAAAGGTAGGGATTCCAACGAACTGAAGCCTAAAAACTAGGAGGGAATGAGATGTAAAGTGGGAGAAGAGAGGTAAGAAAGCTATCGAATATCTTGAGATTTATTATTTACAAAAGAATTTTGTGAAGAAAATTCTACAAGAGAAGTGGTGATTCATTACAAAAAAAATAATTTAAATGTTAATTGTGGAAATATACATATAAAATGGATCCAGTGTCAGATATACATGCATCTTTTTTAGCCAAACTGAGGTATTGCGCTCATGGTTCATTAGACAGACCACATCCTGGGCATTTGAAGAAGAGGACATTTAATGGAAAAGTTGCGTAGTCATTGGAACATATAGAAGAATTTACTACCGCACCTAGCACACAGGTACATGGTAGATAAGATTATGGTATGTAGTGGGAGGCCCTTCAAACAGGGGAGGGGGAGTTAAATGGTTTTACTGGAAAGAATGCCAAGAATAGGACACAGAGGCAAAATGCGGCTAAAAGGAAAGATCTCTTGTAGTAGGATATGCTAAGACAACATCTTTTAATACGCCATAGTATTTGATGATTTTTCTGGTCCTAAGGCACAATATATGTTTCTTGGTCAACACAATTTTTGAGAAGAGAAATACATTTAATTACAGGTACAGTGACAGTATGTGGCCGTGACGGGGGATATAAATGGAAAATTGCTAGTTTTCATAGGAAAGGTTTGGCAGAGCACAGGATGGTATGAAACTCATGGGGGGCATGGTTCTGGGGTGACTTTAATATTGAGGTTTCAAATAACAGGAAGTATGATTTGAAGGCATAAAGACAATCTTATTGGCAAAGAATATAAATGGAATGTTGTACATTTATAACATTGTTTTTTTAGATAGGTTACTTGGAAACTATATGGATTTTCACTATTGCTGCATTACAGCTCCGCAGGTAATATAAGCAAACCATTTAATGTAGGGATATATGGCTAGAGAGGTGGATATGTAAGAACAGCAAGTGAGGATTCAATTAAAGAATAGGGGTTATAAATGTTCGTGGGGAAAAGGTTAGTTATTATATTGCTCTATTTATAAACTCAATGGATAAACATATTCTTTAAGAATTACATCTATTCACTTACTTTGTAAAATTAGAAACTCTGTCTTAATCACTACAATTTAATTAAATTTAATTATGTAATTATGATACTTCATAATAATTAAGAGTGATGAATACCTGGCACATTTCTCACACATAATAGATAATATATTTACATTTAGTGCTTTATACTGGTTATCCCAATACTAGGGAGAAAAGGGAAATTAACTATTAATTACTGTAAATGATTAAATAATGAATTTTGGTTTACGAAACCATTATAAATGTAAAGCTTCCTTCTTGGACAATACATTCTTTTTCAGTTGACGTTTTATAACTAATTACGTCACTCTAACTATCATATGAGAAACACTAAGTTTCACTAAATGATCTGCATATGTTATTTTTGAGCCTTAATGCAAATTGAAATGAAAAGTAATAATCCTAATAAACTTCTCAACATAGTTTCATTATGTATTATTAAATTTATTATAATTATGGTACTCATATATACGTATATGTATATATATATATATTTATTTTATTTAACTTGCTTGAGGTTCTTTATAGTTAATAACCATTTTAAGCTGCAATTAATGCATAATGAGAAGATAATCATGGAGTATTTAGTAGGTAAAATATATATATGATTATTATTTAAATTATTTATTTGGGAAAATGCCTGTTAAATTGTAAAGAAATAATAATCTTCTAACTCACAAATACAAATACATCATATTCACCATATGTGGCATCATGCATTATAGCTTATATCTTATAAAATACATGAGGTGAGAATGGTTTCTAATATAGTATATTATTATATATATATATATATATTATATTATTACTATATAATTTTAATTAAAATTAAAAGAGTAAAAAATCCGCATCCCCGCATCAGCTCTTTCCCTCTACTTGGAAGATCCGGCATCCCGCATCCTCATCATCTTTAAGATCCGCATCCCCATCCGCATTCCGCATCCGCATCGCAAACAGTCAAATTTTTGACATCCGGTCTATCACTAATATATATATATATATATAATTATATATATATATATATTAGTATATAATATATATAATATATAATATATATTATATAGTATATATTATTATATATATATATATATAATATATATATATATTATTATAATCTATATAGATATATATATATATATTTAATATATCGTATACGTATATAAATAAAATATATATATATATATTAATATATATATATTATTATATATAATATACTATATATTATATATATTATATATATATATATATATTATATATCTAATCTATATATATAAGTATTATATTAAAATTAAGGGACTTTCAAGGGGATGACAGAAACACTCACCACTGGAGATAGATAATAATGATTTCAAACTTCTGTCAAACGATGATGTCATGTGCAATAGCACACTTTTTCTAAATCCTAGGTACAACAACAAAATTTTGTTGAACCACGTGGTTTTACAGAGGCTAAATTAGTTTAGGAGCTATGTATGATGAAAATCGCTGCTAATATGGCAGAAATATCACGGAGCCAATAAAAAGCAAAGATCCAGAAACAGACACGTAAATTAACTGTCTGTTAGCGATCATATTTTTCGCTGAATCCGCGAACGGGTCTTTTGGCTTCTAGCAGTGATGAAGGGTCTTGTTCAGTCAGGTGTCAAAACGACACTCTGGTCATTGAATCGAAGAATATCGAAAAGCGAAAAAGCTTACAATCAGATAAAGATCAATTGGTTTGGTGGCGTGATAATTGTAAAACGTTTTCCACATCTTGCTGAAAATCGCCAGGGATTCTTAGCATACGCCATCAAAAAAGCTCTGTGGTTGTGAGATCCCCTTTTTCAGTGGGTGCAGAATCTCATTTAGACCCGAGAAAAGCAGAAGCTATACTCTCCCTGAAAGGGTTCAGAAGATTTTGTTTTTGAAATATAATTTAAATTCATTATCTTTCAAGCATTAATATCATAGCAGAACCTTTTTTAACATGGGTGGAGCGCTTGGGGAAAGAGCGTTGGTGGGGTGCAAACGGAGTTTGGGTTCAAGCGTCCTACACTCTGGGTAAACACGCGGTCATATAGTTGGGAAAAGAGAGAGAAACTGCTCAAATAGACAAGTTTAGGTCCTCTCAAACCGGGTGCAAACATTGAGGCTGCAAAGTCGTAATGTAGAGAGCAGTTTTCAAATGTTCAAAAAGAGGAAATATACTCAAGCTGAGTACCTTTTTTCTGCGTCGAGTAGTAATTGCAATCTGCTGAAGATCAAAATTACTCTATTTGAGTAGTTTTGTATTCCTCAATTTTGACATCGCTGGCTTCTGAGGACTTAAACTGTTTCACGTTTATATATATTTATATTTCTTTAAGAAAAACCTATTATATTATATAATATATATATATTATATGAATATATAATTATATTTTGATATTTATTATTATTGTCTTTTTAGTATTTTCATTTCATTTTGGGGTTACCGTCCATATGTTAGGCCGGGGCCAATGGTTGCTATTATACCCATAAAAAGTACCTTTTATAAATAATAATTATATAATATTAATAAATTAATATATATTAATATATATAATAGTTAATTTATTAATATATTATTAATATATAATTATAAATTATATTATATATATTTATTACTAATATATATTATTAATATTATAATATATAATATATTATTATACTTATAATCATATATTATATATTAATATATATATTATATATTAAATTAATATATATTAAGATATAGTTATTTTTAAAAGAATATTATAAATGAAATATATATATAATTATATAATAGTAGATTTTAAAAATCTATTTCCAGTGTTTTTCCAAAAATTGAAGGGAATATAAAAAAATATTAACTACCAACAAAAGGCTGAGTTTTATAATGTTGTGATTTCAGGCTATTTTGGGAATTTTATATCAGAGGGAAAAGTTATACCCCCAGTGAGTATTAATTTTTTCCTCGTTTCATCTGGCATTTGAGGTATAAACGTCAATTTGTGAGAACCTTTGCCATGCTCAATTTTTGACGCGGTCTTCGAGACCCTAAGTTGTTTTGGCATAAACCTTTTTGTGCTGTGTATATTTTAATACATCTGTGCTGACTCGCAACTGAACCGTTGGATGACTGTGAACTGCCAACTCGTTTTTGGTACCATCAACCAACCTCTTTCCCAAGCCTCCCCTACCATTTTCTTAAAAAAAAGGTGCATAATAGATATTAAATGACTTCGTTAAAAATAAAATTAACTTAATATAAAAGATTCCTCAAGAAATTAGTAGTTTCATAAAACAAAAAATGCTTATATATTGACAACTTTACGCGAGTTTACTCTTTTCTACTTTTCCGTGGAAATATAGGTTGCAAATGGTATTAACTACGCAATAAAGAACTACTATATAATAAAATTTTTTAACTTCACTCTTCTTTTGAATGGGTATTTTTGCTCAATTAAAAATATTTCCCTAGAGGCAGATTTTATACCTCCAAAGAAAGTAGAAACAATAACTTTTGACCATTCCACGCACTGCATACCCAAATGATGATCTTATAAGTACTGATTCCAAGTCTTTTTAAAATACGCATTTATGATTAGAAATATTATTACTATTCGAATAAAATGAGGCTTATGGTAACAATAATTATTGATGGAGAGGTGAGGTGAATTTCATATATTTGTCGAAAATCACATCATATATTCTTGTGACCCACAATGTACCCTTAGGCCCATCAACTCGACTAGAAACCAAAAATAAGTACACTGTTCGCACGTTCAGCATAAAAATATATGCGCTATACAGACAGTATTTACGTGTCCTGATTTTCATATGTGACTTTTATGCTTAGTTATTGTATCTAGCGAAACTGGGTACTTGCGTGATATTTAATCACTCATATAAGAGTATTTAGACCTCATATGCGATGCTAATGCATTAAATTTTAGCCCTCTGTTTAAAATACAACTGTGGTTCACAAAATTATTGTTTTGGTACCTAGAATGAATTTAGATAAAATAGTTGCATATTTAGCACGAATGCTAATCACTACGTTTTATGCAAGAGTTATTGAAATCTATATATTCTATCTCCACATAATGCATGGTTGAAGTTGTTTTACTGTCATTCCGCTGAAAGTCCCTTTAATAATATTTTAATATATATATAATATATATATATTATATATATTAGTTAAATATATTAATATATTAATTATAATATATTAATACTTGAATATAATTTATATATATATATATATACTATAATATCTATTATATATATATATTAATATATTATAATATTAATATATATATTAATATTATTATATAATTATTAAAATAATATATATTATATAATATATATATATATTATGATATTAATGGTTATAATATATTAATATTAATATATTACTAATATATTTAATAGTATCTATTAATATCATTATATATTATAGTATAATATTATATTATATTATATATATATTATATTATCATAATATATGATATATATATATTAATATATTAAATTAAATTAATAATATATATATTTAATTAATATATATATATCATTATTATTAGTGTAGATTATAGACCGGATGTCCTAAAATAATTTTGACATGTATTTGCGGATGCTCGGAGACGGAGTCGACGATATGTACGGGTGTACTCGGATTATCACTTTAAGATGAATGAAAGTAGATTGATCGAGATCAGTGCTGAGTATACTTAAGTATGGGTGATGAGGGAGTGGATTAGCGTGATGCGGAATGTCGGTTAGTATACGGATTGATTTTACTCTTGGAAAGTTTGAATTATAATTTATTATATTATATAATATATATAATATTATATAAATAAATATTATATATAATATATTATATATATATAGTATAATTATAAATATTATATATCTTAATTATATATATTATATATATAATATAATATAATATATATATATATCACTTATATATATTATAATAATTTATGATATTAATATAACATATATTATATATATATATATTATATTTATATGATAATATAATATATTATAATTTGATATAGTATATATATATAATAATTAATATTATAAATATTAATATATATTAATTATTAATATATATATATTATATATAATAATTAATATATTTATATATATATTATTATAATATAGTATTTTTCTTTACATCTTACATTATGCTCCAGTACAAGGACTTTATGCACGAGCCTGTCATCAGTGGTCCAACACTCCGCTTTTCTGCATCTTATGCTCTGTTACTATCCTGAATACATTCACGATTCCTCATCCCGCCTATCAGACTTCAATACATTTGTCAGGCTCATCTGGTGTTTCCACTCAACTGAATCCTCCTACTTGTGTCTCTCCACCTCACTTTTCCGCGGTCTTCCCATTGCGTGTCATTACTTGCCCTCCGGTCTCCACTACTCCACCTCCTGCTGGCATCAGTCTCTCTCGACCTGCAAATTACGCTCTCCCGGTGCTTACGCGCACACCAATCTCAAGTTTTGGCTGACGATCCACTCTTATTATCATCTATGGGATTTTCAAAACTCACCACAGTCAGCTTACCTCCTCACTGTCTTACTTGTTATTAGTACTCAACTCTCGTCTCTCGTAATTTCACTTCAATGCACTTGTCCTACGAACTTACATTCATCTTCTCACAGCTGTTTCTGAATTCTACTCTCCTCTCTTCCTGTCATATTCCATGTCTCGCCCCATACAACAGAATCGGCGTCAACACTTCCTCGTTATAGGATTGGACTTCTCTTCATACTCTAATTATGTATTTACATATATAAATTATTGTATCTTTCGAAAATGTTAGGGTATACTCTGCTCTTACAGTTCCTGCGCATGCCTGGCCTACATCCTGACTCTAGTATATCATTCCTTGCTACATACCCCCTTCTATCTTCCAAGTTGCATTCCTATGATATTTTATATTACTAGTCCACATTTTTGTAATCTCTACTCTATCCCGTCTACGCTCCACTATCCAAAACTCATCGCCACCTCTCTCGCTCCTCCTCTCTGCTTACTAACCATTCAATTTCTGTTTTACTTCACCCACATTCATATTATCAATCCTATTGTATCTACTCAATCTTATTTTTCTGCAGAAATAACAGCAACCAATTCATGCTTCAATTCCTCTCACCATCTGCACACAATACTCCGATAAACGCCACATATCATCTGCATATTCTATCAACCATGAGAGTTAGTCTCCGTCTAAATCTCTTCATAGAAACCTCATTATTTTTACAATACCTATCTTTATAATCGACGTGTCCTCAAATAAACGTTATAAACAAGTGATTGCAGGTGACAAGCATACATAACACTAGCCCTTAGCTCGCAGTTGTTTTGAACCTCAAACATTCCACGTGCGTTATTTTTATTTATATCATAGTTCTTTACCTTACTTATGCTTAATTGTTGCACCAGTAGCACCTTTTTAACTCACTATCATATCTTTAACTGTATATCTAGCTATATTTAATAAGTCTATGCCTCCTATCTATCATTATATATAGATCCTCTCTCCAGGAACCTTACTCTCACAGCATTTCTCTATTCTAGGTACTAGAATATCAAAAAATATGCTTATCTTCAAGTCTATTGAGTGCGCTATCTATGTCCTTCTTAATTGTATTTCCATGTCTTATTCGCTTGACCATTCTTAATGCAAACATTAAATCTGTGAAGTACTTTTCTCCAATCTGTACACCATACTGGGCTCTTCATTACCCATATCTTGGCTCTCTGATTTTTGGGATTTTTTCATATATTATATATATATAGTATATATATCATTATATATATATATATGGGGAGACAGTTTCATCACTTTTTCTTCCTACTATATGTCTTTTTCCATATAGCATTTCCTCCAAATGTTGATTGTCATTAGTGAGAGTTCCGTTAGTATAAATCTTAAATGAAGCAGATTGTCTTGCGCCCCTTACCTTTAATGAAATGGCGAACTATTATTCGACCTTGGTTCGCTGAACCTTTCACCAGGCACTCGCTATCTCCAGTCCATATCACCTGGTTCAAGAGTTTGAATCCTCAGCATACTTAAGCGTTTTTCAGCCTCCGCTTCTTTTCCCTCAGCAGTAACTCAATGTATTTTTGATCCCGATGCCTCACAGGCATTGGATTTCTGTCCGCTCTGTCATCTTTCCTTAGCGGCACTCCCTGCAAAATATCCTCCTCCCGTTATTAGACCGTTCCTCCTCTTCTACCTCATACCGTTATTCTTCTCCTTCTCTTAGTTTCTCCTTTCTCTCTCCCTTTCCCTCTTCCGACTTCTGCACTTTCACGCATTCCAAACGCTCAATCAAAGATACTCTATCCAAGCCTTTTGTTTTATGAATCCTACTGGCTTGATCAAAGAGTGCTTACTCCAGTTTATGTGGGTCTCTGATATTACTACTCTTAGCTCTCTCGCCTTCTTCTATACGTCTTGCCAAGATGCTAAATAATCTTATACTTCTTGGCATTTTCCACTTCATTGATGTTATCTCCATCAGTTTCCTTTGACTAGCTTACTTAAGCCACCTTTCCTCCTTTGCCCCTCTTAGCACTTCTCTCCTGCTTCAAATTTCTTTGCTTCCACGTACACCGGGGCCTTCTTCAGCATTTTAAATATAATATATATTTTGTATTATTCCATAATATATATATAATACAGTTATATTTCTTTATTATATATTGTTGATTATATAGATGTTATATATATATATTATATATATATTATATATATATAATTATATAATAGTATATATATCTAATATATTATATATATAAATAATACTCTATATTATGATTAATATTATTTAATAATATCATATATTATCATAATATATTATACTATTAATTATATTAAGTATATACTATATATTATATATCTATACTAATTAATATATTATATATATAATATTAATATATATATTTAATATTTATATAGTATTACTATTATATATTAATAAGAAAATCTTAATTCAAAATCACAATTATTCCCATAAACTCCCATTTTAATAAGGGTGCGAAGATAAATTGTATTTTTTATATAGCATTTTATATCAATGTTAGCGAAACATTCCTTCAACTATCCTTGCAATTTTTTTAAAATGAAGGATGTGTGGATGTCAGGATGCTGGATGTGCCGGTTTAGGTTGAGGATCGCGGGATGCGGAACTGTTATTTTAGGTAGTTAGGATGTTATATTACCGTCACATGCGGATGCCCGAGAAACTACGGCGTTGTACAATATCCATTCAACTTAAAAATTACTATATAATATATTATAATATTATAGTATATTAACAATAAGTCATTACATGTATGTTTATTTTCATTGTTTTAAATTACATGGGTTAATTTATATTATTTTAGATACTTAAAGAAAATATTTATAGTTTGTTTTTAGTTATATTACATAAATGTATCGATTGTAACAACTAAATTTTATATTTTATTTATTTTTTTTACTGACAACTTATTCTAATAAGATCTGAAAATAGGAAAAAGTTTAAATATTGTACTAATGCACGATATTTATTTTATTCTATTTAGACCTTATCTTACGAAGCTCCAGCAAAACGAGTGTATTAAAACCATAAAAACCAAGTTTTAATTGCATGTATATTATAATCTACCTCAGTTACATTGGCTACAACTAAACATCTGGTTATAACCATATCAAGTTGACACAACAGTTAGTGACATTTACTTACATATCTATTGATTTAAAAATACCATATATAATTATACACGTCTTACTTTTATGTCCATTTCACTGAGGGAGGATGCGCTTTTCCCCTGGTTAATAATGATGTCATTGATAAACTCCACATGGCCGGGCTTGCTGAAAGCCTCTACCAACATGGACAAAGAGTTATAGAATGAATTTCATCTGTTAAAAACGATGCATTTCAATGTTATGTTTTAAGTTATTAACATTTACTATTTGATGTCATAATTCAAAATAGTTAAAAATTAATATTGAAATTATAATAGTTTGCTAAGTCTTACCTGGTAACTACAGCAGGTGTCTTCAGCTTTATTTATACCGCCTCTTTGATTTGATTGGCAGCAACAGAAACTTTTATTTTGAAGGTGCCAAAGATTCTGGACCTTTGCCACTGTATTCTTCCAAGGGGACCTGTTCCCTTGGCTTCAATCATATACGGTAGATATGTTCCACTGTTGCAAGAAGGTTAAGGGTATGAGCACTGAGAAAGCAAAAGAATTCAGTTTCTGAAGTCAATGCTAATTAAACGTGCAAAAGAATTTTATCTGAACTAATTTGATGGAAAACTATTTTCAAAAGTATGGTACCTACCAACAGCGGTAGTGATGTGACAGTTTAATGATACCTTCATTTTCAGCTTCTACTAGCCTGCTGTGGATTTCTGTAGGCATGCCAACCACCAATTCAAGGTCTTCATCAGGCTGAACATCCACCTAATTTGTTCCATAATGGTGCAATGCCGCACAGTAGTTACGTCCATTATCGGTTGTAGCTGCTGCGACTTTGCCACTTAAACAGAATTCATTATATATGTATGTCACACATTGTCTCAGGAAGGAGTCGTGTTGTCTGACTCTCCTAGCAATTAATTAGATTAAGGACTGAGATTAATATATAACTAATATATATATATATATATATATATATATATATATACTATATATATATATATAATATATATATATATATATATATATATATATAGCTAGTTTTCATACCTATATAATATATATATAATATATAATTTATTTATAATAATTTTTTTCTTATACTTTTAATAACTAAATAAACGCAAGACATCTGAAGGCACGTAGTGACGGCATAAGCTAAATAGATCAGGCACGCAACCAGCAAGAGCCTCGTATCTCAACCGCTAGAACACACATCACACACTATAAGTGCTAGAATAGTCATATTTCGACGCATAACGAAGCTATGAGTCGCACGTCACGACGCACGACTAGACGCACAATGACAGTCGCACCTAACGATAACGAGATAGCGAACACGTCGCCACGCGCACAGTCACTATATAGACAGCCCTCGATCAACGAAGAGAATAATCGACACGCTTCCGTGACAACTAACACCAGAATACTTTACAACTGTGACCACGCGCTGCCAACTCGAGGTGGAGTCAGATAAACGGGCCGCCGCTTCGCTATGAATAGAAAAGAACCACATATGAGCTGTACCACACGTATTCTGTGCAATTGCAATCACCCGCTTCTCTACGGGCGAGTTGAAAGTCTGAGCCAATGACTCCACATAGAACTCAAATAAAATGCTGAGTTATCGTCCTTTACACACCTCTGCACCGATATCGATACATATGCACCATGAAAGAACAAGCAAGAGTGAGAACTAAACAGAGACGATACGTAAGCTGTGAACACATATAAAAGAACTAAGAATGACTCTCCATGAAAATACTCACCGACAGTGCAGGCCAACAGTGAGCAGATCCAGAAATTACTCGTCGCACTCATAAGAGACGACTGAATTAGCACCTCGCGATATGTACAGATGAAAAGAGCGACAGTCAACACGACAGAGAACGCACACAGCACACGATACACACAAACCAGATTACTAATACATTAATGACAAGTCACAGGTCTGTACCAGTTACTAACATGGCGCGCTCTGGAGTACAGACGAGCCAGCATGCGATTTGCGCAATCCCGCGTACAGTGTCAACCACGAGCAGCGCCATGCGTGAATAACTGCCTATATGTTCGAGCCGTAGATATTGAACGTAGAAGCCTACTGCAACAGTCGACGACTCAGCTGGCAGCGAAGCGAACGGCACTCGAGGAGGAAGTAGAACAAGCTCTCTAAGACGAGTACAGCGTAGAGCACCGCTCTCAACCGTGCGGCGACCGAGAACGCCAACGCACGCTCAGTGTACTTAGTCCTTTTCATGTAGGCTGCAAATCAAGTCACCAAACATGTGCCTTGGCACCTAGTTAGCGACAGAACGACTCGAGAAAACTACTGCTCTATGATGATAATTAAGACTGAGCACAAGAATATCCAAGAATAGGTTGCTAAGAAACACTGCTTACCCAAGCTGCAAAAATGTCAAAGCGTTTAAAATCAGACTGCTATCATTCTTTCAGTATACGCTCTACTCCATACTACTCTCAATGACACCGAACGCAGCACAGACAACACGCTGTCTGTGTATGCACCAGAAAGAGTGCCAGAACACGTACGAGCAAGCTCCGGAAACTAACCACAGAAAAGCTTTATATCAGAAATTTGTTCATAATCAGTTATCTAAATACGCCGCTCCGTAGCACTCGTATGAACGCACGATTTGATTGCACGAGAGGACGAGCAAGTAAAGGCAGCACTGCGAGAATAGTGAAACTGAAGGACACTAATTCAAAAAGTACGATACAAAGAGCAGAAAGTGAAGCACAGTCAGACATAGCTCATGACTCACGCGACATATGTGACAGACAGGAAACCTCTGATGTCACACCTAACATAATGCAAATAGGCACAACAGAAACAGCTCCTACAGAACGCACGGAGCAGCTCTGAGACGATCGAGCCCACCACCCCGAAGCAGCGCGCAGATGCAGAACGTCGCTTAACTCTCTCGATGAATGCGCATTTCGAATACACTAGTGACAGCGATGATCGACTTCTCTGTAAGCAAATAGGAAGATAAACGAGACGCGGTGTTGCATACTCCGAGCCAATGGTCTGACGAACTACAATGATAATAGCTATCAGATCGTACCACTACACACCACCATCATACACCACGCCCTGAGCAGCCGACGCGAAGCGCGTCTGACGCACACACTCAACACTCCTCCAAAAATAAACGCATGCATGTGCGATTACTACGCGTGAGTAGACCGTTACAAGCATGAACAGAGAAACTGAAGAGCTACTCACCTTTCTCATGACGAAACAGAAAAGAAGTAGATTCTGAAAAATGGAACAAGCGACATTTGAAGATGAGATCCTTGACTAATGAGGCACAGACGCAATGCCTGACAGACCGAGAAGAACGTCGCAGAGCGAGTGTGATCACTTGTGTATCTTACGAGTACTCTAATCTGTCCGACTGATATACAAAATACCAGACTCACCAGAACAAAATACGACCTTCACGTATCACTGATAATACAGTGACTGATTAATCACACTATCTATCAATATTACTATAATATACACAAATATATAATAAGTACTACTCACTCACGTCTCAGTGATAGACGTAGTATCAAGGCAAAGCATCAAGCGCGTCGGATAGTATATATATACTAAGATAAGCGAAGAGCCATACCAGGACCTACCACAAGCGTTCCAACAAACGCAACAAGAGCAAAGGACAGATAGAGCGCACAAGATATGACGATCGAGTAGAGAGATGAAGCCTAAGCTGAGCAAGAGCAACCATACAAAAATCACGGACAACGATCACTCACGTGAGACGTAGTAAAATCAGCTCACTCATCTACTATAATGAGTCAGACACTAATAGAACTACTCTCTAGACTGAGCGCACATTCTTCAAAAATGCGACATATTAATTCACACTATCGTGAGAAAATCTCCGCACCCACTTCTAACACACGCCGCATGCACACGCTGACCATGTCACTACCACAAGAGTTCGACGGCAAACACCGAGCGACACGCGGAGAGAGATGCGCGAGCGACGTTCCAACTGACATTATGGTGAACGAGCAATGCTGTGCGTACTTAATATAATATACGTATACCCTCACACAAATGAGTCGAGTGAGAACTCGAGCGATAGAGATGGGGACACTCACACAGGAGTCATCATACACGTCGCAGATGATAGAGTCGCACAATAATTAGGCGCCAAGCTCATCAGAAGCAACGAGGCTAGACTCACACACACACGCAGTGCATCGAGTGAATATGTGACGTAAGTCAGCTGAACTCTATAAGTGAGATATATGTGCACCGAGAGTAAATGTTTAAAAGCGCAGCACCTCAGAGCAACAAGAGCAGCGACTTAATGTCCAAGAGCGACTCACCGCACTGTGAACATTGTTCAATCGTATCTAAGAC
The DNA here is from genome assembly GCA_015478945.1 of Trachelipus rathkii. NCBI lineage: Eukaryota > Metazoa > Arthropoda > Malacostraca > Isopoda > Trachelipodidae > Trachelipus > Trachelipus rathkii. Next base: position 5,780 of record JABUQX010069672.1, on the reverse strand, counting down.
AAGCAAAGAAAATCAAATCACAAAGAATGAATAACTATATCGAGTAACAGATACACACCGTCTTATGTGCATGCCGAAGCTGCGAGATATGAAAACAATCAAATAGTGATGAAGACCTATCAAGAATATTCCCACAATGCCTAAATCAAGTTTGCAAACTACAGACACTCAGTCTTCTACAGGCAACACAACGATGATAGCCACCGCCAGCGCCACGCATAAAATGACCTATAAACAGAAAGCCATGTTGACGCGCGCGCAGCCGCATGCGCACAGACACACAGTGCACTGATTAACGTGAAATCCTCTCTCCTCGTCAAAGCCAGGTAATAGTATGTAGACAAGTACTAACCACGACCGTAATAACACAATATAAAGAATAGAAAATAAGTACCTCACACCTCGATATTACTAACTCAGATAACGTAATGATATAATCACGTTACAAAAGCGGACCGAGCTTTACAAGATAACAAATAATGATGACACTCTACCGCTCTGTAACATATCCTAATCAGACAAGAGAAATGACCACGTAAGTGCAGAGTTATTGCTACAGAGTCCAAACATCCAAGTAATATACTTCAAAATAATAAAATAACAAAATCAATATAATCACCAACTACACAGAATCACATAATATGACGATCTCAGATCAAACGGTAACTCTAATCACTCACAATTATATAAACACGAGAATATTCATCTACAGGGACTTCATAGCATTCACCAGTAAAATAGAAGCTCAAATCGGAAGCTCTATGAGTGACACTAAAGCTTCACACTAGTATACAAGAATAGCTGCTTAAAATAACCGACTCTCCTGTGTTTCAATAGTAAGTTTGGTAACTTTCATTTCTACATTAAGACTAGTGAGCCTTTTATAAAGATTACCGCAATATTATTATAAAATTTAGATAAATAGACTCACTTTATAGTAACAACTTGAGAAGTATTCAGTATTAACTATGATTTTAGGAACGTTAAATGCTCGTATATTACGATCTACGATAACGATCACAATGAAAAATTAAGACTATAAGAGAATTTTATTTGTCTAATGTTACATACAAAACTATAAAAAACTAATAATAAATTTCAATAAAGTTTCTGTTACAACTACCGAGCCAAAAGTACAAGTAAGAGGCATCATCGTTTCTGCTTTTGCGCTACAATCATTTGAAGCTATACGCGATTATTTAACATCAAATATCAAAAAATAGGACCACTCAACCAACAAAGGAAAATTTTTAAACCAGAGTCACTTGGTGAAATAAATCGAATATATATATATATATATATATATATATATAATATAATAATCTATTATATATATATATATATATACTAAATATATATATATATATATATATATTAGATATTTCATATAATCAACATTAATATATTATACATTTGTAAGTGTTTATATATATATAGGTAAAAGCTACTTAACGCCCACTACGAAAATGAAACTAATCATTTTGGAAAATATACGAATCATTTTGGAAAATTTTTTTTTTAAATTTATCTGAAAAAAAGTAAAAAGAATATATATATTTTTTTTTCACTTGACACTAGGTAACAAAATATTATTAGTCCAACCACAAAAGACGACCAGTATATGACACGACAACTATTCCTTTTTAAATTTGGACTTTTGTCACCTAAAGTTTTTGATACAAGTCATAATTTTATGAATGTATAATGCACTTGTAATAAAATAAATTTAGACGATGATATTTTATTAGCACTTGTAAAAATGCTAATAAAATATCGTCAAGTCTGAAATATTAGTGTAAAAATGATTATAAATAAATACGTAAATATTTCAAGATAAGAAAAATTCTTCTTCAGGTATTCGTCAAGAAAGTCCAATACCTTCTAAACGGTTACGCCCTGCGAATTTTTGGCTACATAACGCAAAACTCATACAAAAATGTACTTTTTTTTATTTACTTTGTTAAATAAGACTGTACTTTAACTCAAATAAAGAGCATTCTCTTAATTTAAACGTCACAAAACATGTGAAGTAGCAACCTGGTTACGTTTTTTGTCGAAGCATTTGCAGTTCTCATAACGAATGCACGCCAAAATTCTAAAAAAAGAATAACTTTTACGTCACCCTTTACACTTTTGATATTATTTTAACCTAAAGGCAACATAACCAATTACAAAGAGTAAACCCGCAAAATGGCGGAGTCGGGGTCTCTCGCCTCCCGGTGGACCACGGGAGGGGACTTCGGCCCCCCTCTGTCCCCCGTCGGCATCGAAGCCCCTTACGAAATCGCGGAAAATATTTTTCTTGGAAATTTAAGACCAGAATGTCAAATAAAAAAAAAAAAACCTTTAAAATTTTCGGTCCTAATTCCAAAATATATAAAAAGTTTTCTGTAGGTGCTGCCGTTCCCTAGTTACATGATGTCAGCTTTAGACACTACTGACCATATATATATATACTTGTAGATCCAAAATTAAATATTTATAATAAGAAAAATACTTATTATCTCTCTTCTTATATATATATATATATATATATATATATATATATAATATTATATATACTATATAATCATATAATACCTATACACCCCTATAATCATATATACTACACATAACCACTTATCAAACAAACACTATATATATATTATACTATATATTATAATAATATAATATATATATATACCGTGGCCCTCAAACGGTAAGAGCGACGGACATCAAAACCAAGCTCCGACATGGCAGGTCATTGGGTTCGAAATCCTAGTTCGGATCCTAGGATACAAATTAAACTCAGACAGCAAAGCTTCCCTCCTTGAATAGAGGCTATGCCCGTTGAGGTGTGAACTTTTTACCAAAAAAAAAAAAAAAAACACAAATATATCAATCTATATATATATATATACACTAACTACATATATATATATATCATTTTTTATCATATTATATACTAATATATATATATACTATATATATATAATATATATATATTAATATATATATATATATATATATATATATATAATAAATATATATAATAATATAGTATATTATCAAAATATATTTGGAAATATTAATTCTTCTTTTTTCCAGTTTTTATTTACAAAAAAAAAGGTAAAAAATTAAATTTCTAAAAATTAGTTCACTACTTTAACTTTTCGTTGTGCGACACACGTTCTAAGACTTCAACCAATATATATATAGTATATATAGTATATATATACTATACTAATATTATATATATATATATATATAAATAATATATCATATATATATATATATATATATATATATTATATATATATATATATATATATATAAAGTCGTATAAAATTAACTTTTAATTTGATTAAATGAATACTAGTTAAGGGAAAAAGTTAGCACTTCAAAATCCATTTTCTTCGAACGATAAAGAAAATGTTTTTTTGAAGGAACAACTAATTTATCTTTAATTTTTTTGGGAAACAAAAAAAAACTGTTCGGTTTTTTTTTGGGGGGGAGAGGGGAAATTTTTTTTTCGGGGCCTTTTCACAAAAATGGAATAAAATCTTTAATAGTTCAAGATATTTCAATGCTTTTTCACTAAAATTCCTTTTTTGTGTAGTAATAAATTTTCCATTTAGACACTTTATTTCAAATTTTATTTTCTAAAAGTTTTTTTGGACAACCTCTGGAAAGTTACTTTCAAAATTTTTGAAATTAAAAAACAATCAATCACGCCCTGTGACACCGACCTTACATCATACCAAAAGCATTTTAAAATAAAACGTTCATTCTGTTAAGGATTTTATATGCAAAGGAGTTGTTACCAAATTTTAGGAAAAAAAAAACTGTTCGATTTTTTTTAATGAATTTTTTTTGTGATCTCAATGTAAGAAAAAAAATTACAGTCGCTTAGAAAAACGGCAAATAAAAATCTTGAACCAATATTATTTCTTTTTTCAGACAGCAAAAAAAATCATTTCAATTGTCATACAATGTCAGTTTCATATCATAATATAATAATAGTTTTATATATACATACTCCTATATATAATATATATACTTTTATAAAAATATACATAATTATCTTGCTATAAGCTTATCTATATGATATTATATAGATATAATCATCATATATATACATATATACTATATTATATATATAATATTCATATATATATATATATATATATTATATAATATATATATATACTAAATATTATATATATATTTGTGGCGGCCCCTGCCTTCGTTGCATGTTTGAATGCACAACGACCAACTTTCTAAAACAAACGCACACAAACGACCCTATTTTTTTCCACACACAACCCAATATATAATCAACGATACTCAGTTTTCATCTATTCTGTTCCATTCCAGAATTGATCACATTTTACTCATAAATCATACTATAGCGGATGATAACTAATCACTAACACTATACTACTACATATTATACCTATATATACCTACAAACTCATATATACAAACTATCATACCTAATATAATTACACTATATATAATATAATATATATATAATATAATATCAATATCATATACATATATATATAATACACTATAATACCATAATATATCATATATAATATATATATATATATATATATATATATATATATAATATATTATATATAATTATATATACTAATATAATATATATACTTATATAATAAGATTACTGCATGAGTTAAATTAGTTGCACAATAAATAAGGGCAACTTTTTGAAACCGAATACCCCTCATGCTTAATGAACGAAATATTTTTGAAAATAATTTAAAAGTATTTACCACTAGCCAAATATCTAAAACGTTGTTGCAAGGTATGCTTCAACTCACGTTTTGAAAATTGAACGATATACAAAGAAATTTCGCTCCGTTTAAAAAAAAAAAGATTATATTTGCTGAGTCTCGTCCGCCGTCTTGCAAGTTGCAAGTGTGTTTGTTCGTTTACTATTTTTATCTTATTAATAATTATTAATTAATATTAAAGTGTATATGAATTTTTATATTGAAAAATTGTATTCTTTCTGAGGTTTATATGTAGATATTTATATACAATTATATTATATTATGTATAAGAATATTACACGAGAATAATTAATAACAATAATAATTACTAGCCTATATTATGGACGGGTTCTGTATAGAGATGGATGTTATTGGAGTACTTCTAATTTGACAATTTTAATTATGTTCTATCTGCTGACTCATCCATATTATATATATATTATTTTATATATAATATATATACTATAAATATACTATAATACTACTACCATAAATACTATATATATATTATATATCGTGAAGTAGGGCAATTGGCGACAAATTTCCCCTTCCAAGCTTTTCCCCCATCCCTCACAATTACGTCATAACCCCATGCAAACCCCTATCATGCCGAAACAATTTATTAAACTTTTATTTGTTTTTTTAAATTTGTTAAATGAATTTTGCGGGAATAATAATAATAATAATAATAACATAATAATAATCAATTAATTAATAATAATAATATAATAATAATAATTAATAATAATAATAATAATAAATAATTTTGTTAAAATAAGGAATTGATTTTATTTTTAGTGTGAAGCTCAATTTGGGAACTCCCAACTTATTTAAAAATTAATTCTCTTATATATACATATAACTATATATATATATATATATTATGATATATATATAGATTATATATATAATATATAATATATAATATATATATATAGATATATATATATATATATAATATATGTTGTAAATATAGCTGTTTATCGCTGATTAGATTGA
>JABUQX010069671.1:0-17394 GCA_015478945.1 Trachelipus rathkii | reverse complement strand
TGATAAGAATAACCCCTTAAGTAATATTTTTCAATACTTGGGATGTGAACCTGGGCCCTAGGTTCAGAAAAATCACCAAGGGTTCAATCTACCGGGAGCCAGTGACAGAACCCTCAACTGTAAGGTATCTCTAAGTCATAAATTTTATTTTATCCATTCTCCATCAAATGTTAAACCACATAAAAATAATATTCCAACCACTTCTACTAATTCTTCTTCACTGAACACGAATCCAATATTACAATATTAATTATAAAGCCAATGGATAATATAAATTGTAATCAACATCCTTTTGCCTCACTCTAATTTAATAATTATAAAACCTAATTACAATTTATTCTACACTCACTAATTTAATTTCAAATAAAAAAAATAAAAAACAAAATGGCTATTTTAATAATAATCAAACACTACAAAATATACTTATTGAATATTCTAATTATCATCTCAGGAAGCAGCACACTTACAAAGACTACCAAGAGGCTCTCCAGCTTCGTCTCACCCCCTCACACCCCCCCCATATCATACGTACCTAAATATAACTACATCGTAATTATTTCTATAAAGAAAAAATTGTATTATATTAAATTAAAACATAAATGAATTTATACCTTGTAAAAATATAATACCATAAATTATTATAATACTATCTGTAACATACTAATGGCATTACAACACTGACTACTGATTATATTCTGTAAACGAAATAAGAGGTGGTCTGTCAAAAGCATAAAAATAAAACAAACTAACAAACACACATATATACCATACAACATAAATAAATAACACAAAAATACATATTAACTACTACTGTTGAAAAATTATATAGTGTTGTTACTTGCTAAATTAAAAGCTAGAGTAGCTGATATATATAATCATTTTATTTAACTAAAAGTTATGGAAACATTATAATTTAAAATAACTATAAATTATTTTTAAATAGTAGTAATAAATTGCCCAAAAAATAAAAAAAAATACAGAAACGATTGGCCCATAATCACTAAAACCCCGATGATAACGATACTAAAACAAAAACAACCAGCCTATACCTAAATTTAAATACCACGTAGTAAAACGAAGCAGGATAAAAAAAAAAATATAGGATAACGAATTTAGGATCAGACATTAAAAGTTTAACACATCACAAATATCGAGAACTTCTATGTACTCGTAAGACAAAAATACCGCCATATCGGTCTACTATATGCAAATGTAAAACTGTATTAGGTCATTAACCAAATATATAACTACCATAATGCCACTGCATTCCTTTTCGCGGACTAATCCCAATTAATCTATGAAATAAATAGAAAATCATGTAATGATTACTCAAACCACATACTGCAAGTGTAAAATAATATATACAGGAAAATAAAAAGTGAAAAAAAAAACTGAAACAATACAAAAAAAAATCAAAATGCTACTCGGGAATGTTCAAAAACTACACAAGACGACGGAACCAATTAGCACAGCAGATGCCCTGTCTTAATGCCTAAATCTTAAATTTAAAACTCGAAATATAAAAAAAAAAAAAAAAAAAAAAGATAAAAATGAAATACAAAAATAACTAAATCACGAAATTAGAGCCTGTAAATCACATAACAATATGAGCAGTGAAAAATTAAAAAGGAGACGGCAGCATTCCCATACATCAAAATCAAAGAAAGTAGAAAATTAAAAGTTATAAACAAGATCTCCGCTCATTTTCTGCAGGGAGGTAAAAACGTTGAAAATACCTTCCTATAGACTTTTTTTTTAAAAAATTACTATGATAATGGCATCAAGAAAAAACAACATCAATACATTATTAGGCCACGCCGTTTACACTAGAAAGAGGAGACTTCGAAACAATACATCCACCTACAGAATATAATTTTCAACAACCCCCTAAGCCCAAAAACCCTGTACCATGACAGCGCACAAAATCTGACACAAAGAACGATATAATGTTCATATCGTCGGATGTAATAGATAAAAATGTAAAAATATAGAATATTAAATGACTAGGAAGCCGCGAGCACCCACCCGTGGCTGTTAAAAAAATTTAACATAACCTATCCTAGATACGGCTGAATATGAGGGCTACAGCTCGTGCAACTCTTTAGAGCACTGCACAATGGCGAAACGTGCCTCTATAGATGAAACAACAGACCCCGAATCCGATGAATCGAGCACCTTTTTTTATTAAAGAAAAATGCATTCAGAATATTCTAAAAAAACATCGATCCGTTTATAAGATAGAGATCTTTCCAAAAATCGTATGCCACTCTTATAAAAACAAATAAAACTCAAAAACGCGACTCGCCAGGGATCCCTACTGGCGAGGTTAAAAAAAATCACAATCAAAACTTAGAAAAATATTAAAAATGACAAATGAAAATAATAGAGAGAGCCACTATAATATACACATGATAAAAAATAATATATAGTTTTCCATTATATATTATGGCATACAACAAACACCACACATCGAAACTGCAACTAGCCAAAACTGATAATCAATCTCTACTCATAATAGCGATGCACTAATATAATAATAATCAAAAATATAATTTTTTTTTAGCCAAGAATCACTTATAACGCAGACAAAACACAACAAACCAAGTACTTCATTTCATTACTTTTATGGAAAAACACAACCAAACAATGGGCTCCTAAAATTAGATAAGTGTACATCATAATCGACCATATATGAAAATAGTAAAACTGCATGAATAATATTATAGCTTCTCCTTTTCGTTGTAATCTTTATATCCACAGTATTTCGACTGGTATATATGTCCAACAATACTAGCCTTCCCCTCTACTCCAAAGCATAAAAATTCACCATGACTAGATAGGAAAATGGGGCCCCAAACGAATACACACTACATAAGACTACATACACCAAATAACATATCCGCGAAACATCTATATAAACACACGAAGGGTTGAAATGTATTTTATGATTAATTATTAAAATATCGACACAACTGTAAGGAGATTTCAATCTATAACTGTTTTGTTGATTCATATTTGAATATCTAATTAAATTATTTGTTTTATGTAAATTAAAATTTACATAGAACACTGATGGTAGGTTAGAAGTCAGAGCAAGGACAGAATTGGAAAGAAAACTCGTCAACAGCGCCAACTGGCAACGAATTAATTGAGGACTATGATATTAGCATTTGCCCGAGTGATACAATAGAAGAGATGTAACCAACAAGAAAATACGGGCCCTAGAACATATACATTAATTAAGTTTAACCCCTCTCTAAAATTGAATACCGCTTTAATTGATTAGGATGGCGATAATCAAGTTAGTTTCTTAGTTATGAATGTAGATTAACTAATTTATTAACTTGGGCTGCTAATGAAGCTTCAAGATCTACTACCTTATACGAGGGAGTGCTGGTTAATGATAAAATCATGGTTAGTAATGTTAGAGTTAAGGAAAACTTAGGGTGTAGTTATCATAATATAATTAGGTTTAACTTAAATGCATCATTCAAATCACCCTTTGAAAATTAGTAACTATGACATTGGTAAATAACAAAATATGGAAACAGAAATATTTTCAAAAATTTAAAGAAAAATTAAGGAGCTCTAAGAGGCAATAGGAAATTATTCTAATAAGTAATTCTAACAAAGATATTTTATAACATTTGTCACGTTTTCTGTAGAGCTAAACCCATTATGATGCCGCAAAGAAAAACCTAGTTGTGATCAGGGAAAATATAGAGAAAATTTGCAAGAAATTTAAAGAAAGGTTAGTAAAGGAAACTTAGCAAAATTGTAAGTATAAAGACACTGCATCTTAATTTAGGACAAAGTAGAAAATGAAATTGAAAGAGTTTAGAGATAAGTTTAAAATGAAAGAAAAAGAAATATTTTCAAAAATTTATAGAAAAAGATTAAGTCTGGATAAATTAGTTACACATTTTCATGCTCGTCGTTTGCTTCAGGTTTATGGAGGGATAGGGGGGGAAATTGCCGATAACTAGTTTATGGACTTAATGTAATGAAATTTTATTTTTAGGAATTTCTTTTTTATTTCCTTGTCCCACAGATATTTAATCAGTCTTAACCCACGAGTACTCGCGAGGTTAACAGCTTGGTGTCTCCCAGTATTAAGTTTACAAATGAAAAATTGAGATCTAACAATAAAAATTTTCATTTCCGAACTTGAGATTGTCGATCACACAAAAGTTTAAAAATATATCAAAAAGCCAAACAAGGGACATTTTTTTTTTTTTCTTTCTATTCATTATTTTTACTTACCATCCATAGTATATCAAGCGAGAATTAAAGTCGAGAGAGTTCTTACCTTATCCTAGAACTTTTTCACATTGAAATTCATTTAAATTTTTAACTCATAATAGCTGGTTATCTTTTCCCATTTACTCCCCAATTTTTAGACAAACCAAACTAAAATTCTATACATCAAAGCACAAAACGTTTCTCGTCCTTCAGAAAAATTATTAGCATCCTAATTTCAGGGACTTTGAGCACCTAAATATTGGCTGCCGAAAAAGGGAAATTCTTTTTATACTTTACATAATTAGATATTGAGGGTAGGGGGTTATTTAAGAATGGTCCCCATCAGAAATCTGGCATGGGTTAACCTATTCCTTGCAGAGATTTTCCCAGTTATGTGAGAGACCTAGAAGAGATTACATCTCAGAATTTCTCAACATAAGTATATCGTTACGACTTGCAACCAAAATAGTGAAACTCTTTTTATTTCCTTTAATTGGAATCATGTTGTTTGTTTAGAAGATGACATAATAAGATTTTACAATTGCTGAGACGGCCATTTTGTGAAATTTTATAAGACATTTAAAAGGCCCTCCGCCACATGCGCACTTGCCAGGATGATTTGTCCAGGCACATCGTCCATCTTCGTCCCTTCTGCACTTGCGTCGAGACTTTCTCCCCTCCCTTCGTCTTCTATTCGCTACCTTGACTTGAGGAACCGGCGTCCTTGGGTGAACATTCATTACAATGGGCGTGCCTTTTTGAGCTCTCCATTACATACCTCTCTCCACATTGAGACACACCTATGTTACCAAGTTGTAAGGGGAATGGATTTAAAATAAGTCTTTATTATTTTCCTTGCTTACTATTGTATTGATTATTGTTGCCAAACAGTAAGCTGTGTATTATGAGTTATGAAACATTTAAAATCTTCATAGATAATTTGTTTGGTTTGCTAAAGCTGTTTCTTTATTTCAGAAGTAGATTTGAAAATTGAAGGCATTCTGTCTTAGATATCAAGCTCTCTATTTTAGTATTACTCTTAAAAAACGGAAATTGATTGATATTGATTTACATTCACCCCTATACGTACCCAATGATTGATTATATTTACCTATGTGGAAAATAACGTAGGTTATAAGTCTATGAGCAAAACAAAATCAAATAAAGGTAGTCTTAATATACCTTTAGAATTATATTATTATTATTATTGATTATTATTATTATTATTATTATATTATTATTATTATGTTAGCAGTGCAAAAGAAGTATGTGGATGTGCTACAAGTAGGAAGTAAGAATGTTCACAGTGAGTGGTAGACTGAAGAGGTGATGCAAGCGGTAAAGAAGCAAAAACAAAGAAGCGTGGTTGAATTTACTAAAAGCAAATGATGAACTTTCAAAAGAAAGATGCTTGGAATTATTATAAGAGGAAAAAAGAAATACTAAAAGGTGCATACGTAGGAAGAAAAGAGAGTTAAATGGAACATTTGGAAAAGGAGAATGGGGACTTACAAGGAAAGAGGAGTTCTTCTGGAAGGAAACGCGAAAGTTTAAGAAGAGAATAAGGGGAAACTGCTCAGAATAATGAATAAAGGGATGCGTGCTCTGTAACTGGATGAACATGGATGTGAGGGAGTTGTGGAAAAGAACACTTCGAAAATCTGCATAATATTGGCCAGTAACATGAAGAGTATAGTGATGTGTGTGCCGGTATGATGGCTGCAAGATAGAATAGGTATTTTCGGGGATCGAGGTCTATTACCAAGAGAGTTAATGGGTAATAAGAGTGAGAAAGTAAAGACATGGTAAATCTGCAGGTATAGATGAAAATTACTGGTGAAATGATCAAGAACGGGAGGCGAGATGGTGATGATTGGATTTGGAAGTGTGTGTAATTAAAGGTCTTATGGGAGGGCATATTAGTTCCAGGATTGGAGGAGAGCTGGTAATAGTACCCTATATAAGGGTAAGGAGATAAGGAACTGTAGAAATTTTAAGGGAATAAATTGTATTGAGTGTTGTAGGGAAGATATCTACCTGTATTTTGGTCGAAAGAGTGCGTCGACTGACTGAAGGGGACTGATTTGGTGAAAGAACAAGGTCATTTAGAGTGAAGAGATGTGTGGATCAAATCTTTACATTTGAAACAAATGATTAGAAAATGAGGGAGAAGAAGAATAAATTGATATGTTAGGTTTTATGGATTTGCAACAGGGCGTATGACCTATGGTTAATAGGGAAGCTCTATTGGCAGGTGTTTAGTATATATGGTGTTGGTGGTAGCTTCTGAATCGAATTAGTATGTATGATGATAGTGAGCGTGTGCTAAGAATTTACATGGTTGTCAAACGGTGATTGGTTTTAGTCATTAATAGCGAGAGTAAGACCAGGTGTGTTTCATGCCCTACTTGGTTTATTCAATTTATATATGGAGGGTTATGAAAGAAGTTAAGGGGGGAGGGCAGGAAATGGTGTTAGAATGATGCAGAATGGAGATGAGTGGAGTGTACCCTACCTTATTATATGCGGGTGATTTGGTTCTTTGTGGCGAATCCGAAGAGAGTTTGAGACGAAGATGGTAGAGAGCATTTGCAGGTGTGTTAAAGGAGGGTCGGGCGTTTCCAAAGCTAAAACCATCGTTACGATAAGCAATAAAGCCTATGGTTGTGAGTGAGGATAGCCCCCAGTGTGAAGTTATGTGTAGATGGTGAAGCAGCCTGGAACAAGTGTCTGAGCCTAAATATTAGGGTATGTGTTGGATGAGAACGGAACGGATGATTGCAAGTGTAGTAGGAAAGTTAGTGGTGACAGAATGGTGACTGGAGCAATTAAATATCGTTGGCTAAATGTAAATGGACGAATCATGGAGTGCGCTAGGGCTTTGCATGAGGGTGTTTGTTACCGGTGTCTTATTGTATAGTAGTGAGATCATGGTCTGGAATAAGAAGTAGTAGAATCTAAAGTTCAATGTGTTCGCGATGACAACTTAGGGGCGGCTAGGTGTGAGAAGACATGATGAAAATGAGGACCCACACCGTATTAGAGAGTGCTTGTCGGGTGAAGAAAAGGGTAAACGAAAGAGAGAATAATGAAAGTATGTTGAGATGGTTGGTCATGTGAAAGGATGAATGATAGTCGGTTGGTTAACCGGATGTATAGTGGGAGACTAAAGAAAAAGTGCTGCGGAGACCCGAAGGTAAAAAGTGGATTAAGTCACTAAATGAATGTCTGCAGGAGAGAAATGTGAGTTTTGGCAGAGGCGAGAAGAAAGGTGCATGATAGGAGAGTATGGCGGGGTGTTGGGCGGCATGGGTTGTGGCCTCACCTGGGCCAGGCGATGAACCCCTACACTTGTACCGACTTTACCATAGTGAGGACTCCCGTCGCTCCGTGAAGCTCTAGGGTGGATTTTCTGACTGCGAAAGATTCCTTACCAAATTAATCGTACATTACAGAGGGCGGCCGGTTAAGGCTGGGCCTTCTTCGACTTTTGTCCTATTCTTTCTACGCTTTTCTTTTCCGAGCTTGTCACGCACCTTACGTCCCCAGTCTTGGAATTAAAAGCCGAAGAGGAAGAAAGAAAGACGACAGAAAGAAAGATAAAGAAAGAAAGAAAAGAAAAAAAAAAATTTCATTTTTTAATATTAAATTTAAAAAAAAAACAACTTTATTAACGCTTGATCCCCTTTTCAGAGCCGCCAACACCGGGGACTACATTTTATTTATCTATATTATTATTATATTATTAAAGATAAAACGATTTACAAATTTAAAGAGTTGGCTCGCGCAAATGTTAAGAGCGACTTAAGAAACTCATTCTGATGACTGAAATGACCAAGTCCTCTATGTCTGTACACTATACGAGCAGTCATAAACCCGTAAAGCAAATTTTGCTTCATAACATTCACATGGCCACTTAGTAATTAACTTTGTTAAAACAAACCTATTATATATAAGTGTTGCAATGTATATGATTGTTTTTTACCCTAGGACTTTTAAAGACTTACAGTTTTAGAAAAATTGTGGAAAAAACTCGTTCAACAAAAATTCAGTCAGGGGTTCAAAAGGGTACGCCCTACGAAATTCATGTTGTGAAAAGGCGCTAGTAGTGAGCCACAAATTATAATAAGGTACAGCTACTTATTAGCATTAATTTATACTAATTACTTCCAGCGAAAAACTTTGGAAACAAAAGGAACTCGGTGGTGCTGATTACAATGTAGCGAACTACATATATTATATATATATACTAACCTATATATATATATTATATATATATCATATATATATATATATAAATATACTACTATATAATATAATATATTATACTTATATATACTATAATATATATAATATATATACTATATATATACTATATATATAGAATATATACATAACTTATATATATAATAATTATAATATTATATATATACCTAATATATATAAATATATATATAATATACGGCTAACTGATATCATATATATTTGTAAATATCGATAACTTTGGATTCAATTGTAAATTATTTGTAAAGAATTTTCACACACTATTGGTCTTATTGATTTCCCCGGAATTCGGCAGTCAAGTTAACTTAGAACTCTTGACGTTTCAGCTAAATTTTGGAAACAGAATAATATTACGGTATGAAAGAGAAAATAAACACAAAATTATAGAATAACCGTAAAAAGGAACATATGATTCCCACATTAAATGTTCGTTATGCAAAAGGAACATTACCTGTTCTTACATCTCTACGTTTCCCGAACCAACACATTTTTTCTATCTAATCTCCTCCATGAACTTTTATATTTTGCCCGGCAAGTTAGGTCATCTTTTTCTTCTAAGCGCCCCCCTCCACTACATCATTTCACTATTCACCTATACCAGCATGCAGAGTACAATCAAAAATAATAGCCAGCTACCAGCTGGAATCAGTGCGCTAACAACAAACAGAATGACTTCAACATCCCGAAATCCATATCAGCATTACGTAACCCCAGATCAAGAGAATCAAACTTTAATCTAGAAAGTTGTTCTTTCAAATACATAAAACTCCAACCAATAACAAACCAGCATCTTAGGTTTGAACTTGTGAGAGCGAGCGAGTGATGAGCATCCACCACCCACATCAACACATTACATCTAGAGCCACGTATAAATTAAAAGTAATTGAAAAGACTATCAAGAAATAAACTTTGACCAGCATAAAGAGACCATACCATACTATGTAGCTATACATACAATACTTCGCCCTTCCTAAATACACAATCACACGCCAAGACCTCCGCGGGAATTCAATCTAAGACAAAAGACCTCTGGCTATAAAAATTGGCTGCCTTCCCTCCACACCATCCACCACCTGCTGACTGAAACAAAAACCCTCCCTATGGAAGCACACCTTGAACATTATGGGGCCATCAATTCTATAGTAAATCGCTTCTAGATCATCCCCTTGCATCAATACAATTATAACAACCCCCTCCCCTGCACCTAGAAGGAAAAAAACACAATCACACCAACATTATACTAATTCTAATACCGATATATACAACACTCCCCCCCCAAACTAGCGAAACACCTTCCCATTATTAAAACACAATTTCACACTCAATTAACCCAAACAGAAGATTTCCGCAAATCCAAAACACCAACCACACTCAGCACCTCCACCACAGGAGGCAAACTTTGAACACTGCCAAACTATTTAAGTAAATGCCAGTCACGACTCCCTCGGTGGGCACCACCCTTATTTAAGGAATACCCCATCTGAAATTCATAAAGCTCCCTCCCAGACAAACGACGACGCAAACTTTACCTTAATAGATTTCGCGAACGTCTGACGCAACTTCAGAACGCTTGCCTTATAGATCTTGTCCCGACTGACAATGGTGGCAAATTATCTCGATGTCACCAGCTTCTCATAAGAGGGGAGCAGGAGGCGACTAGGTTATATATATATATATATATAGTAATATTATATATATATATATATACCTATTATATATATTATATAGTATATAGTATATACAATATATATATATACCATATATTTATATATATATAAATATAATATAATATATATATATATGCCGCTTATATGGTATGGAATTATCTTGGCTAATAATAATAATAATAATAATAATATATGAAAAATAATAATAATAATTAATAATATATGGAAAAAGTAGTACTGTACTGATTTCAATGTTCTTAAAAAGACTTATTTTCTTAAGCAAGTTGAAGCTCACTCTTTATTAAAGTTAAATCCCCCAAGACTTACAATTCCATAGAGTATCGAATTTTCGTCGCTACTTCACTAACTATAAACTTGCAGATTTCATAGAAAATTTTGGTTTAGGTCAAAGCTGTGTGTAAAATATATAGTATAGATAATCACTAATAATAGTATATATTATATATATATATATTATATATAATATATTATATATATATATATAATATTATATACTATATATATAATATAGATATATATATATAATACCTATATATATATATACGGCTATATATATATATATATACCCGTATTATTAATAATATATATTATATATATATATATTATATAATAATATATATATATATATATATATATATATTATATATATATATATATATTATATATATATAGTATATATGAATTTTCATTCTCAAAAAACACAATTTATTCATATAATCTACTCACTAATATTTATACAATAACAATATCTTCTTAAAACTCAAACCTCCTCTCCTCTGCTCTTATTTATTACTATCGACATACTTTTTTTATGACTATAATTATAAGGAAATCACATTACTTCTCTTTCTAAAACAAGCTTCAGAAGGGGTTGGTGTTCAGAGGCGACTTTCAGAGCATCTTCCACACACCTCAATTTCTCGCTCAGTATAGTGGCATTATTTACCCTTGCATGGAGTATGCTTCACATATCTAGTGGTTGAATCCACAAACACACACACTGTTCTGTCCTTGATAAGGTGGCATCCTAGGACTTTTTAACAGTGTCTAACTCCCTACTCTTTCACTAACTCTCTCTCCCAATCTCTTTCTCGCCTTATTTCTCACCAATCTCTCCTTACACTATCACTATTACAACGATGTTGATCTTCTGAACTTTTTACTCAATTACACTTCCTCCATTGAGGAAAGCTCGTCCGACTCATCTTTCCGCACAGTCTCATCTTTTCTCGTCAACTTTCTGGACCTCAGACTTAACCGCTAAGTGCTCAATCTTTCATGTACATTACCAGTGAAGTCTGGAATACACTTCCTTCATCTATTTTTAAAACTTCCTCCAACTTGCCGAAACTTTCAAATGCTTGTGACCTGGGCATGTTGGCCTTTGATTGGCCTCTAAATCTGTTTGCTCCAACTCTATGGAATTTGGTAAGCCTCTGGGCTTTCCACCAGAGGATATATATATAAATATAATATATTATTATTATATCATATAATTAAATATATATATATATATTATATATATATATATATATATAATATAGATATAATATATATATAATATATATAATATATAAATATATATATATAATATATATATAATAATATAATATATATTATATATATATATAATACTATATATATATATATATATTATATATATTATATAAAATATACATATATATAAAAATATATAATATATATATATATATATATTATATATATATATAGATATATATATATATATATATTATACTCATAATATATATATAATATATAATATAATATATATATATATATATATATATATATAAGATATAAATTATTATATATATGAAGTAGATAGGGTAGGGTGAGAAAGAGTTGAAGAAATGTGAATCTGCAGGGTATAGATGAATTACTAGTGAAATGATCATGGCTGGAGGCGAGATTGATTGATTGGATTTGAAGGTTGTGTATAAAGCTTAGTGGAGGTAAGTCCAAGGGATTGGAGGAAGCCGGTAAAGTTACCCTTGTATAAGGTAAGGGGAGGACACAAGGGGAACTGTAGAATATTAATAATCATTTCTATTGAGTGTTGTAGGAAGGTATATGCTGGTATTATTGCTCGAAAAGAGTGCGTCGATGACTGAGGGACTGATTGGTGAAGAAACAAGTGCGTTTAGAGTGGTAGAGGAGTGTGGATCAAAATCTTTACATTGAAAAAACTGATTGAGAAAATGAGGGGAGAAGAAGAATAAATTGTATTAGGGTTTTATGGATTTACAACAGGCGTCTGATAGGATTATTAGGCAGGCGTATGATAGGATATATGGTGTTGGTGGTAGGCTTCTAATGGAATCAAAAAGATGTATGATGATAGTGAAGCAGGTGTAAGAATAAATGTGTCAATGGTGATTGGTTAGGATTAATAGCGGAGTAAGACGGGTTGTGTTATGTCTCCTTGGTTATTCAATTTGTATATGGATGGGGTTATGAAAGAATTCGAGGTGGGGATGGCAGGAAATGGGTTGTTAGAATGGTGGAGATGGAGTTGAGTGAGGTGCCCTACCTATTATATTGCGGATGATTTGGTTCTGTGTGGCGAATCTGAAAGAGGAGTTTGAGAGGATTGATAGAGAGATTGGCAGAGGTGTGTGAAAGGAGGGGCTTGAAAGTTAAACGTGGATAAGAGTAAGGTTATGGTTGTGAGTGAGGACACTCCTCAGTGTGAAGTTATGTTAGATGGTGAGCAGCTAGAACAAGTGTCTGAGTTTAAATATTTAGGGTATATGTTGATGAGAAGGGAACGGACGATGCAGAGTGTAGTAGGAAAGTTGTGATGGCAGGAAGGTGGCTGGTGCAATTAAATCGTTGGTGAATGTAAAGGGACTAAGTCTTGAGTGCGCTAGGGTCTTACATGAGGGTATGTTGTTACCTGTGTTATTGGATGGTAGTGCGACTATGGTCTGGAATAAGAAGTATAGATCTAAAAGTTCCAATGTGTTCAGAGGACAATCTTAGGGTGGTGCTAGGTGAGAAGAATTGATAAAGAGAGAAAAACCTATTAGAGAGTGGTGTGGTGTGAAGAAAGGGCTAAATGAGAGAATAAATGAAAGTATGTGAGATGGTTTGGTCATGTGAAAGGAATGAATGATAGTAGTGTTAAGCGGATGTTATAGTTGGTTGAGGTGTTGGGGAACCGAGAGCCGTGCTTGGGGAGACCGAAGAGAAAAGTGGATTGAGTCGGGAACGAATGTCTGAAGGAGAGAAATGTGAGTTTGGCAGAGGCGAGAATAAAGGTGCATGATAGGAGAGAATGCGGGGTTTTGTATGGGGGCATGGTTGTGGCCCACCTGGGCCAGGGAGAACCCTTACATTGGACGCATTACCCATAGTGAAGGTCCGTCGGCGGCTCCCAGTGGATCTCTAGGGTGGATTTTCTGCCTGTGACGAGTTCTCACTAAATTAATGGTACAGAGGGGGCGGTAAGGCTGGGGCTTTCTTTCACGTTTGTCATGTTCTCTACTCTTTTCTTTTCCGATGCTTGTACAGCACCATACCCCAAATCTTGGGCAAAGAGGAAGGTGAAGAAATATATATATATATATTATATATATATATATATATATATTATATAATATATATAGATATTATATATATATAATATATATATAATATATATATATATATATATATATATATTATATATATTATATATAATATAATATATATATAATATAATATATATATTATATATATATATATATAATATATAAAGAGGCATGGTAACGCTGCTAAAACCAAATATTGAGGGTATGAAAAGAACACTTGGCAATATATAGGATGAAAAAAGTAAGACTAAAATTGCATATGTAGGAAGAAAAAGAGCGTAAATGAACAGTTTGGAAGAAGGATGAAATGGAGAGCCTTAAAAGGGAATAGGAAGCTTTTTCTGAAAGGAAGTTGTCAAAGGTTAAGAATGTGAACGGGAGGAATCTTCAGTAGAGTGATGAATAGGGGATGGTGGATTTGCGTTACCTGATTGAAATGAATTGAGAAGAGTGTGGAGGGGAACAATTTTCGAAAATCAAGCATAACATTGTCATAAATGAAGATGGGTGATAAGACAAAGTGTGTGGATTTTGATGCTTGCAAGAAAAAATAGGTAGGTTTCTGGATATGAGTAATAATAGGGAGGAGGTAATGGTAGGGTGAGAAAGTTGAAAAAATAGTAGAAAAGCTTAGAGAATAGGTGGAATTTAGTGGTGAAATTGATCAAGAATGGAGGCGAATGGTGATTGAATGGATTTCTAAGTTGTGACAAAGCGTTTATTGAGGGTATAGTTCCGAGAGATTGGAGGAGAGCAATAATAGTAGCCTTATATAAGGGTAAGGGGAAAGTGGAACTCGTAGGAAACTATGGGGATTGTAGTTTATTCACCCTTTCGTGCCCAAAAACAAGTTAAAATTGAAATAACTATTTAATATCGTGTAAACTTTATTTATGACATATAAAGTCCAAATATATGCTTTTTGAAAAAAAAAATTTCTTTTCTTTGTTTTTACATTAATGACAGTAGATAAAAAAGGTGTTGATTTTTCTCGAGTCATTTCATGCAAAAATGGTCCTTATGCACCAAGGAATAAGGGTTCGGGAAAATTCTGAATCAAAGTTATGTAGATTTAAATCCATGTGGGAGCAGAAAGGCGTTAAGTGTGTAGGCTAGATATTATGCTCGTATTTTGAAAGTGACCTCAAGTGACTGAAGGACCGTATGATGAAAGAATAATGTGCAATTAAAAGTAGAGGATGTGTGGATCAAAATTTACATTGAAATAAATGATATAATATGAGAGAGAAGAAGGATAAATTGTGTTTAGGTTTTACGGATTTGCAGACCAACAGGATAATAGAGAAGATCTGTGGCAGGTGTAAATGATATATAGTATTGGTGGTAGACTCTGAATTTTAATCAAAAAGTATGTATGACAATAGTGAAGCGTGGGATTTAAGAATTAAAATGAGTGGTGACACAGTGATTGGTTAATATTTAGATAGCGCGAGTGAGGAAGACATGTAGTTATGTCTCCCTGGTTATTTAATTTGTATATGAATGGTTATGAAAGAATAGAGAGAAAGGGAAGGTGTATAGATATGATGGAGGATGGAAGGAGGGTGCCCTGTTAATTGTAGCAGATGATTCGTGTTTTTGTTGTGGTGAATCTTGAGAGTTTGAGAAGATTGTAGAGGTTTGGCAGGGTGTTTAAAAGAAGTTGTTTGAAAGTAAATGTAAATAAGTGTAAGGCTATGGTAGTGAGTGAGAGAGTCTGCAGTGTAAAGTTATGTTAGATGGTGAGCAACTGGAACAAGTATCTGAGTTTAAATATTTAGGAAATAATGTTGGATGAAAAGGTAGCTGATGATGCAGAGTGTAGTAGTAAAGTTATGAATGGTAGGAAGGTAGCTGGTGCAATAAATCCTTGGTGGAGTGAAGGAATGGCTTTGAGTGCACTAGGTTTTGCATGAGGGTGTTGTTACCTGTGCCAATGTATATTAGTGAACTATGGTCTAGAACAGGAGTCTCCAAACTTTTTAGCCTAAGGGCCACAGTGACTCCTCCACTAAGTTCCAAGGGCCAAGACCTAGCTAGGTTATCCTACCAAAGTTTGAATTCAGAGCGACAAGTGCGAAATATAGTGCAACTAGTGTGTTTTGTGGCTATAGTTTAAGTTTCTTAGTGAAAATACAGTATGTTTAATTGTTAGAGTTTAATTTAATTAAAAGTGTTTAAAAGATAAAATCAGTGTATTCCACTGAGGGCCGGATCGACCAACCTCGCAGGCCTGAAGAGAAAGAGCATAACAAGATTGATTGGTTTGGTTTTCTGAGGGTAGGGTTGTGGGCTTTGCCCAGGGATTAACCTCACATTGATGAGATACCACAGTGAGGATCTATCACAGTCTCATGAAACCTTAGGGTTGATTTTTCTGACTGTGACTAGTTCTCACTTGGGGGTATAAAGGATCATGTACTTCTACTACTTTTCTATTCCAGTGTATGCTGTGCACCTCACCCCTAATCTGGGGATAGGAGGAAGATAATAATAATAATAATAATAATATAAATAATATAATAATAATAATAATAATAATAATAATAATATACCAGTATATATATATATATAGTACTATATAATATAGTATCACACATATATGATATAATATATATATATATATATATATATATATATATATATATATTTATATTATAATTATATATAATCATATATATATATATATATATATATAGTTATATACAACCAAACCACTATCCCATGAATTTGGGGGGGGGGGGTTCATTACCTACCACAATAGGTTCTTGGTCAGGGAAATTGTGTTACATGTATTTCTTAGACCAGGTGGATTATAATGCAAAGATTAATTAAGATTGATAGGAAGCCCTACTTCAGCTCAACTCATTTGGAAATTCTAGCCACCATGAACGTGGTTTCAAATCCAGATGTGTTACATTGCTAGAAACATGAAGAGAGTGTGATTTTGTATGTTATCATAGATTGTTCTGCTGTATGTTGTTGACTATGTTTTAGTAATGTATGTGTGCTTTAAGAAGGAATTTCACTTGCTATCAACTGTAATTAAATATTACAGAAATCTCTTCTAATACAATGGCAATTTTTCAGTCGTCCATCTCAGTATTAGCCTGGATCAAAGTATGAACTCTCACTATGCGCGAGAAGCATAGTTAACAATCCAAAAAGACTCGACTTCCTATCCACGTGAGTCAAATCATTTCAAATCAATCATCTATATATATAATAATAAATATATATATATAATATATAATTACTATAAATATATATACATAATTATTATATATAATATATATATATATTATATATAGATATATATATAATATATCAAACATTTTATTTCCTACCCAACATTAATGGCACTTTTCAATTCTGTTTAATTTTATAAGTTTCTCATAATTTTTCTTCATAAAGCTCTTGCATGCAAATTCTGACATCTCTTCGATTTCTGAGAGCTTCAATATTACTTTGACTAAAAATGTGAAATCGAATGAATTTATTTAAAAGTAACTGAAAAAAAAAAAAAAAATTTTAGAAATTTTATTTAAATTTTTTCTTTATATGAAGAGAAGCTTTAATCTCTTCGG
>JABUQX010069670.1:0-48884 GCA_015478945.1 Trachelipus rathkii | reverse complement strand
ATTGACACTTGAAAATTGGTGATTAAATTATAATAATAATAATAAATAACAATAATATAATAATAGTAATAATAATATAATAATAATAATAATAATAATAATAATAATAATAATAATTAATAATAATGTAATAATATAATAATGAATAATAATAATAATAATTAAAATAATAAAATAATAATAATAATAATAATAAGACAATGATAATAACAATATATATATATGATATATATATATATATATATATATATAAAACTATAGATATATATATATACTACAATATAAATCTAAGCCTATACTATATATATATATAGTTGATCAATTATATAATAACAAGTATAAGAAATGAGATATCTAACAAACAACTTCATTTAATCATCAAAGTATATATACGTATATATACTATATATATATTATTATAAGATATAATATATATATAATATGATATACGCATAATATTATGATATATATAGTATATCATATATTATATAATATATATTACATATATATATATATAGATATTAATAACTATATAGAGTGAGAGGGAGAGAGAGGAGTAGTAAGATGTGAGAGAGATAAGATGAGAACTATAGGACACACAGGAAGGCTTGTAATGAGTAATGAATGAAGAAGAAAGGCAGAAGAGTAGAAGTAATTAATACAATAATGAGATAAAAGAAATAGTAGGATAGCCATAGTTGTGTATAAGTATAATGAAATAATATATAGTAATGTAATAAAGAAGGATAAATAGAAGAAGAGTAAGAAGGTGAGAGTAGTAAGGTAATAAAGTACAACTACTTGATTACTACCAGATAACATGAATAAAATATAGGAAATGATAATAGTAGAGAAAGATAGAGATAAAATATAATAAATAATAAGTAATACAAATAAAAATAGACATAATGACATAAAGAAAAAATATATATATATACATAGTAGTTAAAACCAGCTCAATGAGGCAAACCTAAACTGAGTCAAAAAATGAGGATTTATACATATTATATAGTAATATATATATGTATATAATTATAAGTAGTATAAGTAAAAGTATAAGTAGTATGATTCGGAGTTGAACCTTGAAAGAAACATATAATATGATATATAATGAGTAAGAATAAGCTGAATTGAATGCAGTTCTTGAAAACTCTCATAAAGGAGGGGAAAATACCGTATATACTCACAGTATGAGTAAGAATAAGGGCAAAACAAAAAAAATAAAGGAGTAAATAGTATAAGGCAAGAAAGAGATAGTAGTAATGTAATGAAGTAGAAGGATAAGGTAAGTAATGGAGTAAGTAGAGGAGAAGAATAAGGGAAAAGGAATGGAATTAGAGAGAGTAAAGTGAGAGAGTAGATGGATAAATGAAAGTAAGGAGTAAGGTGAAGGAGGTAAATGATAGGAGTAAGAAGAGGTAGGAAGAGCAAATCACAACTATACAGATAAAATCAATGATAAAGGAGAAAGTAGAGTGAGTAAGGAGAAAAGATAAGAGTAAGAAGGATTGAGAGAAATAGATGAAGACACGAGGATAAGAGAGAAGAAGAAGGTGAAAGGAGAGAGGGAGGTAAGGACGAATAGAACAGTATATAAGTAAAATAATATGAAATATAAAATATAAAGATAATAAATAAGATAGTAAGGTAATAATAATATATAAGATAGATAATATAATAAGAGAGGGTATATATAATATAACCTGAATTATAAATAAGAATAATAAAAATATAATATACTATAAAAATATATTATAAAGAGTATATATATAATATATATAAAAAACAATAAGTGACTATTTAATAATATACTTATAATAAATAATATATAGAAATAAAATATATATATAGTATAAAGATGTAAAGTATAGATTATATAATAAGGGAGATATGTAATAATTATATAAGAGGATAGATAAGTATATATTATGTAAAATGATAAGGGGATAAAGTGACATCATAATAAAGTATAAAACCGACAAAAATCAACCTCCAAGTAGCCGGCTACCCTATCTATGAAAGGCATGAAATAATACCATACGAATGATACATAGACCATAATGAAAATAATAATAAAATAAGAATAAGAAAAGATATTAATATAATACATAGATAATATATAGAATAAGAAAATAGAAAAATAATATAAAAATAAATAAGTAAAAAAATAAAAATAATGAAAAAGAGGAAGAAGAAGATAGAAAGAAATAAAGATGAAAGTAAGTAATAGAATTAAAGAGTGAAGCAAAATGGACCAACTAGAAAATAGATAATGAGTACTAGGCAATATCATAATATCAATCTGAATGAAGAAAAGATAAACCAACAAGATTCTATAGCCAGTGTCTAACCAAGAATCTGGTATGTTATAGAATGTAACTACTCATCTTTCAACAAGCAAGCACGAGCCTAGCCGAACGAAAGATAATTGCATTACTGATATAATTCCCAGAGTCTTGACTGGTTACGCGCTAGGAATTTGATGATACTGTGCCAAACGATAGATGCCTCTTTAGTGTAGACACATACATAGCGTTGTAAGATAGAAAAGGAAAAAGAGAAAAAGAAGAAAAAGAAAGAGAGAGAAGAGAAAGAGGAGAAGAAAAAGACGTGAGAGATGATAAATCCAAACACAGTCTAACAATTATGAACACACGGACCTTAATACCAAACACTCTTGGTAATAGTAATATGAATAGATAAGAATATAAATAGATAGAAAGATAGAATTGACAAGCAAGATAATAGAGATGAATAAAGATATTAAATAATTAAGATATATATAGATAATATTAGAAGATATAGTATATATATATAGAAGACTATATATAGAGATATGATATATATGTAATAGAGATAGAGAATATAATATATATAAGAGAGGGAGAAATATATAATATAATAATAGGTAAATGAATAGTAATTAGATATTTAAGAATTAATATAGATAATGAAGTAGATAGATAATAGATAATATTATATATATTAGATAATGAAGAGAATAGTAATATAGATATAATATAGGATATATGATAGATAGATATATATAAGAGAGAAGAGTAAGATGAGAATTCTAGTAGAGTAATAATAATATATATATGTAAAGAAATATAATTAATTATAAAAGTAATAAGACATATAATGATTAGATATATATATATAGATAGATAATATGATAGATATATTAAGATAATATATATAGTATAGATAATAAGAGATATATATATAAGTAATATATATGAAATATTTTAAGTAATATTATATAGATATAGATATAAGAGATATAATAAATATAATATAATTAGATAATAATAATATATATGATAATGAATATAATATAATATAAATAATAAATAATAAGAAGAAATATATATATAATAATAAATAATATAATAGAAAAGTTCATAAGAGATATGTAAATATAAATAATATAGAGAGCTATATATATGAATAAGATAATATATTAGAATAGATAGATAGAATCGTAGTTTGCTATATAATATAGTATTTTTATTTCATTTAGTATATATATAATAATTTAAAAAATAGATGAATATATAATAAAGTAAAAATAATGATATATGAGAATTTCTAGGGTAGATTAATAACGTACCCTTATAATCATGATATATAAAATTATATAATATAGATATATATATAATATATAGAGATAGTAGATAGAGAAGAATGAGTATTAAATATATAATAAAAGAAAAAGAATTATAAATTTTTTTAAGATATTAAAAAAGGTTTAACGTACTCTTGCGTACACCAATTGGCATTTCAGTAATGAAAGTGAAGAGATATTCACGATTTGCTATGTTAGATATAGCACAAAAGAGGATATTAGACCGAATAAGAATAATAGAGTAGAGAGATATATATATATAATATAATATATTAATAATTATAGATTTACATATTAATATAATAGATATTTATATATATAATTAAAATAGAGAAGATAATATATTATATATATAGATAAGTATTATAAATATAATATATAAGTATATAATTTATATATATAGAGAAAAGTAAGAAAGATTATATATTATAACATAGAGAGTAGGTATATAAGAGAAGTATGTAGTAAGTATATAGTATGAGACTATATAGATATAGATAATAGTATAGATATAGAGATATAATATATCTGATAGTAATTAAGAGATATGAAGATAGGAATAGTATAATATGAAAATTAAGATAGATATATAGATAAATATAGATAGATAGAGATTAGATATAGATAATAGTAACTCTTGATGGGCAAGTGATCGACGATGATGACGAACATATTAATATAGGTATATAATATGATATATATAGAGATAGATAGATTTTTGTAAATAAGAATAGATAACTAGAAGGAGCATAAAAGGTACTAAATACGGGTGAAATGAGTAAGGGGTAATATAGCCACAGATGACGATTAGCAGTAGAGATAAAGCATCAAGAGTGTAAGCCAGTATTTATAGCTCAGACCTAATGGGTTAAGTAGGTGAGTGAGGTAATGGAACGACGCTAGCGTATGAGCACAAAGCCTACTCACCTCATGTAATAGGGGACCAAATAATATTTACTAGTCTATGTGAAGAACGCCCATGAGCGGCGGGGTGACTCACATATAGGATATAGGGTAACTAGGTCACGAGATAATAGCCGTCAGGGTATAGAAGTAAGTTCAACTGGATGAACTCGTGGAGTAAGCCAAACACCAGGTGATGCGGTAGATATCAAATAGGATATATAAACACGACCTAGAAGACCATAAATACACGCGTAGGTTATAATATAGATTAGAAGGGATATAAGAGAATAATAGATAAGATATATTATTATTAAATATATAGATAATGATAGATATATTAAATATATATGTATATATAAGTAATATAGAAAGATAGAGAGAGATGAAGAGTATGATAGAGAAGTAACAATCTGGTGATATAGGAGATAGATGATATTATTGGTTACGGAATCGCAGGATTCGAGAATCGAACTTGGACCGGCAGAGTATCATAGTAATGGATAAAGATAAGGAGATAGAGAGAATGAAGAGAGAGATATGAATATATATATAGAATATGATATATAGGATAGATATATAATAAGAGAGAAGAGAGAGTAAGTAAATATATAATATAATAGAAGTAGAGAATAGATAGTATATATATAGATAATGATAATTAGATAGATAGCTGAATAAGATAGATAATAATATAGATAGATATAATAAGATGATAATAATGTTGATAGAGTAAATAGATGAATATCTAATATATAATAATATATACTTTAAAGATAATTATATATAGGAATAATATGATATAAGATAGAGTAATGATAGATAATAGATGGTAGTAATGAATAGGTATAGTATATCAGATATATTGAATTAAGATATGAACGGAGAGATAGATAGAATTGAATATAAGAATTAGATGAAGATATATGAATTAGAATATTACGATATATATTAATATATGAAGATAGATATATATATATCATAATAGATATTAGATTATATTATACATATATATAGTATATTATAATATAGCAATAGGATAATAGTATAAAGTTATAAAAGAGTAATACATATATATTATAAATAGATTAAGATAGCACGATATTAAATAAGCAAAATAGAAGAGATAGATATATATAATATATATATTATAGTAAAATAAAGATTAATATGTATTAGAATAATAGAGATAGTTATCAATATTAAGATAGATCGATAGAAAAAGAGATAAGAGTGTACGGAGATATATATATATTAGATATATGATATATTAGATAGATAAATGATAATATATATTAATATATATTATATATATAATATATATATATAAGATATAGATACTATATAAGTAAATATATATATTAATAAGTTTATGATATAGAATATTACTATATGTACTAAATATAGATTATATATAGTATAAATATACAATTAATATATAATTTAGATCATATATTATATATATATATATAGTTATATTATATATACTAATATATTAAATTATATTATATAATAGATATAAATATAATAGATATAATAATAATAATATTATAATATAATATATATATATTAAGATATATTAATATATAGATATAGCTATATATTATAGGATAATTAATCATATTAATTGGAGATATAGATAATTATATATATATACTTAATACTATATATAGATAAATTATTATAGAAATATATACGATTATATATATATATATATATAATTATAATAATATATATATATAATATATATAATATATAACATATATATATATATACAATAGTTATGATTAATATAATTTAGATATATATATTATATAATATATATATATATATGATTAATAGATATATATATATTTAATATATATATAAGATAGTAATATAATATTAATAATTATAAGATATATTAAGATATAGTATAATCATATATATAATATATTAAATTAATAAATATATTACTTATAGATAATAAACATCATTTTACAAGGTCACATTCGAACACTATATATATTAATATAGATAGTAGATCTAATATTAATATATATTTAATTATATATATTAAGGATAATATGAATATAATAATGATAGATAATTATTTAGCGTTTTAAATAATATTATTATATTAAGTATAAGTATAGATTAAATATAATATATATTAAGATATTATATATATATATATTATAATGAATAATAGTAATTTATATATAAGTTAATATTAATATAAATTATATATATTAGATATATTATATATACTATAATATATATAAATAATATAATATTAATATTAATTAATAATAATATTAAGATGTATATAAATATATATATGATATAAGATAGTAATATATATTATGATAATATTATAGATATATATATTAATAATATTAATATAGTAATAATAATATATTAATTCCAAATATTTAAATTAAAATTAATTGTATCTAATCAGGAGTGAGAGAGAAAATAAGATGATAGGTCATATAATTAAGATAAACTGGTTGTATACGATAAGCCTGGAGGTAAGTGCGAAACGTACAACAAATTTAATTTTATTTTCCTCTGTGAGCAATGTAAATATCAATTGTCGTATTCTTTAATAAGCATTAAAGATATAAGATAATTTATCTTTGGTACTTAATTAGATATATAATCTAATTAAATGTATTAATGTCATTATTATAATTTATATAATAATATGAAAAACAGAGATAATAAGTATCATCATTAAAATAGCTCATGCCTATGAATTTAATGATTGAATCTACTACGATAATATATGATGATATATATATATTTAATTTTATTTATTATTTAATTTGATATATATTATAAAATGAGATTGAGAATTGAGAGTAGATTATATTGAATGTATATTATTAATTATTATTATAATTAATTTAGATTATATGAAATATTAAGAAACCTCTTCGCTTATTTATTAGATGAAGTTTGAAGTTGATTATTGTATTAAAATATGAATTAGTTATTATAATGTACTACATATTATTTATGATATGATATTATGATAATTTAATAATATAGATATATGATAAATTAAGTAATATATATATATATAAGGAATATATAAGGAACACATAGGATAGATATATATTAAGTAATATATATTATAGATATATATTAAATATTATATAGTATATATGATAATGAGATTAGATAGATATATAGATAAGATAGAACGATATGAATTAAGTTTATATGAGAGATATGAATAAGAGAATATAGATGAAATTAACTAGATAATCAGAGAGATAGTATTAAATATAATGAAGAGGAGAGATAGATAAGTAAGAAATATATATATAATTCCCAAGTTATAAATATAGAAAAGATAGATATATGAAGATGAATGATATTATCTAGTAAAGAAGATGTATAAGTGTTATATGAAATAATATAATAACCAAAGTAAAGATATTAATTAAGCTCATTATAAAGATATTAGAAGCTCTACTGATGATTATGAATTTTAAATGAATTACATACGAGAGGGTTGGAGAAATAGTGGGGAGTGTAAGGATATATATTAGTAAGAATTGATAGATCGATTAATTAATTGATGAGATTAATGATGATTAGATTAATGATATGTAATCTACATCCATTAAATCTTCATGCCAATCTTTATCACCTTCTGAGCCCTACGCGTTCTGCGAATTACTTTATTAATTGATTATAATGATGAATTATTAATTGAATAAAAGAGAGAATGGATATAATTATTAATAGTAGATTATTAATTAAAGTTATATATATCTAGATATTGAGATATATAGTAATGATTACTATTCAAAAAATAAGTATGTAATGCATATATTAAATGGTAAGATTATGAATTAGTAAAGATTGAATTGAATTATTAGAAGTTATAATAGTGATATAGTAGTAATTATATAGGATATGATTGACGAGATATGATGATGATGAAGATAGAGAATGAATAGTAATTTAATTGATATGAATATATTAGTTATAGAATTATATAAGTTAATGATATATTTATTTGCATATAGGATAATAATTAATTATTGATAATAGCATTTAATATATAGTTAATTTCCTATTAATATGTATAGAAGTCAATTAGTTTTTTATTTAGACAAAAATAAATAATGATTAATTAATGAGAGATGAGTAGTATTATATTATTAATATTAGATTAGTTAAATAGATATATAGATAAGATATAATCGTATTTAAAGATAATCCTGGTTCAGGGAACGATTAAATAGTAATATTTACGGTATTATTATAATCTATTATTGATTAATTATATTATTATTACTTAATATTAAATTAAGTGTAGAATATTATATAATTAATCAGTTATATAATTAATTAGTTATATATTATTATTATTTTAATATAATTATAATGATTTAATGTATGGATAATATTAATTTAATTTATTATTAATATTCTATAATCTTATTTAATTTTAACTTATAGTAATTCATTTGATAGAATGTATTTAAGTTAGTAATTATATTATTTTAATATTTATATATAATAAGTATTTTGTAAATTTACATATATTATAATTATTTTCTTGTGAGTTTAGATTAGTTTATATTTATAATGCAAATAATTTAGTGGTACATTATATAACGTAATACAAATAAGCAATACTACTTATATATATATAAAAATCATTATACCAGGTAATAATAGTAAGTATGATTATATATAATTAGAGAGTAAATGATGTAAATATAATAATATCAGCAAGTTAGAGAATTAATATATAATTTAATGTAATATGGTACGTTTCATAGAGAGAAGTAATTATATATAAGTAGATTAGTTTATAATTATAATATTATATTATAATATATTATTTCAATATATTATTAATAGTCATTATTTATTAAATACTATATAGATATATTAATATGATATATATTAAATATAATGATATATATAATATATATATATATATAATTATATAATATAATAATACCCTTAGTGATTAATAAATATTAAGTAATATTTGATATTTCTATTTAGATAATTTATAATATAATATATTCATATTTATTTTAAGTCTTATGAATAGTAAGATATTAATTTTAATTTAATTATATTAGTATTAATTTATATTATTATTTAATATATAATTGATTTAAAGAATTTGAAAGAATTAGTTATTTATTATTTAAGTTATTAATTATATTATATTTATATATTATTTATATATGATTATTCTAATTTATTTAATTATTATATTAATGTATTGTACAACTAGAATATGAATATTATTCTGTAGGCTCAATTATATGTAGAGATTATAATCTAATGGCGTTAAACTATCAGGTAATGTTAGGCCCTAAATTGTATGTCAACCACTCCACTCGGCTTTGAGTATTTGTCTGATTGATTGTTAGTAATTGGATATGTTTTCTAGAGTTCCCAAACAGTTAATTTGAGAGAGATGTTGGATTTGTGTGCGCCTACGTTGCTGGAAACACACATATCTCCAGTTTAAGAATATATTAGGTATATATATGAATATTAGTATTATTATTGAATATTTTTTTATAAGTATATGTATATATAGTATAGTATATATATTATAGGTAATTGAATTTAAGTAGTATATATAAAAAATTAAGATATATAAAATTGTAGCTAAATATTTTATATAATGATTATATATATTTATATGATGTTGACTTGATATAATAATTATTATGATAATATAGTAGAGGTAATATAGGTATATATAAGATTAATTGGATTGATTTAAGTAATATTAGTAAGTAAGTGAATAGTAAATATATATATTTAGTGATATAGGATAGTATATAGTATAGGAATAGTAAATTCGTTAATATAGATGTTATATAAATATAATTTATATATAATTATTATTATATATATTATATATAATGATAGTAGTATAATTATATAAGTATATAGATATAGATAGCATTATATATATGAATTATATAGTATAATAAGTATTTAAATAAGTATAAGGATAAAGGAGTAATATATAATATATACAGTAATTATGAAGTAGATAGTAATAAGGAGTGAAGTGAGAGTAATATAGATATGTTAATATATTAATGGATAGGAGTAGAATAATGTAATATAATAGTAATGAATTATAAAGATAGTAAATTAGAGACGTAAAGTATTGAGATAGATACTATAAAATATCTTGATTACGTGCTAAAAATCATGAGTATGTTATAGATGGGCTAAATAATAGTATTAGTATGTTTCGGATGTATAATATATTGAGTATATGATGAGTGTTATATAAATGATATATATAAGTATTAAGTAGATAATTAGTATTTACATATAATGATTAATATATTATAGAATGTTTTTAATAAAAATGGTTTGTCAACCAATCCACTATAATATATATAATGGAGTTATCATATAATGATAGTATATATAAGGTATAAGTACATACTATATATAAAGTAAAGATATTTATATAATATATATATATCTATAGAGATATGATATTAATATAGGTATAATTATTAGTATGTGTAATATTAATAGTATAATAGGTATAATATAATTAGATAGTAATATAGGTAATAGATATTATAAGGATATAAGATAGTGATATATATATATTTGAAAGTATTATATAATTGAATAAGTTTATATATATATAATAAATATAAGTATATATATATATCTAAAATGAGTATATTACCGATAGAAGGTAAAGAGTAGTGGATACTATAGTGAGTGCAAGTAGGGTATAGAATAGTGATGAGGTAGTATAACGGACAAAGTATGAAGTAGGAAGTATATAATATAC
Source organism: Trachelipus rathkii (assembly GCA_015478945.1). Taxonomy (NCBI): domain Eukaryota; kingdom Metazoa; phylum Arthropoda; class Malacostraca; order Isopoda; family Trachelipodidae; genus Trachelipus; species Trachelipus rathkii. The sequence goes on along the minus strand of JABUQX010069670.1, from coordinate 37,548 downwards.
CGTAATATATATATATATATATAGATAGATAGAGATATATGATATAATATATATAGATATAAGATATAGATAGTATGATATATGATTAGTATGATAGTATATAATAGATATATATATATTATATATATATATAATATATATATATATAGATATATATAATATATATATATATGTATATACTGATACGTATGATATATAAATATATATTATGATATATAAGATAATAATATATAATATATATATATATATAATTATAATATATTATATATATATAGATGATAATATTATATATATAAACTATAATATATATAAATAGATTAGACTATAAGATAAATTTATAAAAATAATATCAGTTCGTACAGTTAACACGGTAGTAACGAATAATACTGAGTGTTATAGGATCGAAGAAGAACTATACTCTAGTGATATAATTGTTATGCCATATAAGAGTCTATAAAAGTACACGAGATCGCTAAAACCAACTGATCACTAGTTAACTCTTTATGTACTTATTATATCCTTTCAATCATATCATTATATTTATATATTCAAATTTATTTATTAAGTTTATAATTATAATATAATAATTTATAAAACGATATGCCCACTCCTTGCTCGTGATACAAAATATATTTTTGCTATTATTGAAATTAATTAATTTTGAAAGGATGTTAAATCTCATTATTTATATTTAATGATTAGTTCTTAGCTTTCATGTTATCAACCCAACACTTTTGAAAGTGATATAATTTATGTAAAAATTAGTTACGTGATTGCAGAGGGCTAGAGAACTTTTAAGAGGTAAAGAGCCTGGCGCAGAGGACAAGGGGGATACAAAATTAATAACTCAAGGCTCGGAGATTCCCCTTTTTGCCAAGAATCCACGACAGTGAGCAGATCGGTGGGTGCCACGGCAAAGGGCGTGTAGGGCTTTAACTTCTGCGTAAGAGGAGGGGAAGTTGCTAGTAAAAAAAAGGACTAATAGCTTCTCCCTGCCTAATTTACTCGTATAGGCAAGTGAGGCTGATCGGCAGATATGAATGGTGCGCCTAGACTGAAAAACCACCAACGCCAGGAAGCATAAGCAGAAGTGAAGGACTGTACATTTTCTTTTTGATTTTAAAGAAAAATAGAAGATCAACAAGCTATGGAAAATAGTAATATTACAGATAGAGAGAGATATAGAGAAGAAGATTAGAGCGAATAATAAATACAGATATTAAAAATAAAAAGATATTAATTAATAATATCAGAACATAATATATGTAAATGCAATGCAATAGAATGGATAAAGACTAAGATTAAGAATAATTTGTAGATATAGGAAGGCAAAATAGATAATATATGATAGACACAACTAGTAATTAATGAACTCTGATAAACTGTGCTAATGTATCATTACAAGTATCTGATGACCTTCTTGTGTTACAGCTTTCTACATGTGAGTATTAATAGTAATTTAAGCATTGGCACTAGATATATTATTACATGAAATATGAAATTTTATTTTCTAATTTAGATAGATAAAGACTTTAAAATTTGTGAAGTAGATAGAAACAAAAAGAGAACAAAAAGAAAAAAAAAACTATTTATAGAAAATGTATAAATTTTATGATAGAAAGAAAATACAGGAGAAGGAGAATGAAATATGGAGGGGAAAAAAAAAAGAAAAGATCGTATTCGATTTAAAAGTAGTAGTACCAAATGAGCTAAAAGAAAGTATACTAACAGATTCATATGATTCTAAGATGGATGTGAAGAAATGTGAGAAGAGAGAGCACGATATGATGAGAAATCAAAAAGAAGAATATGTCAAGAAAGTAATGATCCAGAGAAGTGTAACTGTTGGAAGTGGAAATAGAGGGCATTCATAGATATGAGAGGAAGTAGACCATAACTTTTACGATTGCAGTAATTAGAGAATTGCATAACCCATTATAAAAATAAGATGAATAGGATTGAGTCCTTTATTAAATGTGGAAAGCTTATTTACATTTGGCGTTTCTCAAAGTGTATTCATATATAGGTGATAAGTTATATGTTGTTGAAAGTAAGTTATATATATAGTATATATATTATATAACCAGATAGTAAGAAAGAATTATTAATGTATATAGATATGAGATATATATGAGAGAATATATGAAGATAGAGATATACTATATATATGAGGATATATATAAATAGGAGAAGAATAAATGAAGATAGTAATATATAATATATAGATATAGTAATATACAATAAATAAGATATATTATGATATTATATATAGTAGAGAATATAGATATATGAGAAAAGATAATGAATAGAGTATATAGAGATAGACTATAATGAATACTGAAGGGACCGATAGTTAGAGATATAGTAAAGTATATAATAATATAGATGAGAGATATTTATTAGATATAATAGATATAGATGAATGAGAATATGAATATATAAGAGATATTAATATATATGTAATATAGCATATGATATATATAATAAGAAGATTTTAAAAATAATATAAATAAATATATAAGTAAGTATATATATATGCGAATAGGATAATATATATATATATAGTAATATATAGATATTGAAATAGTAAGGCAGGAAGATGAGAGAGAAAAGATGAAAGAGAGATATATATATAAGAGATATAGTAATAATATAATATAATTAAAGAATAGAGAAATATATATAAGAGATAGATATAGAGATAGAGAAAAGAGATGAAGATAAAGAAAGGATATATGAGATTGATAAATATAAATAGATATATATAGATAAGATATATATGAAGAGATATAATAGAGATATAATATATTATAATAGATAGATGAATATATATAGTATGAAAGATATATAGAGAAAAGTATATATAAAAAGAGATAGTAAGATTAATAGAAAATTAAAGTAAAGAGATAAATAGGGTGGCTCTCTGAATCACATGCAGACTTCGAATATATAGGATATAAAACGACCTGGAGAAGGATGATACTAGTAAGTAGCGAATAACTAGTATAGAGCCGAACACGACTCTAGATAAACGTCTGATCATGAATGAAGCGATAGAGCTGAAGATATGTGAAGAGAGATAATATATATATATTCAAGTAAGATATATATAGAATAAATAGAGTATATAGTAAGTAATATATATAGAGTAGATGATAGTAGTAGATAGAGATAATCATATATAGTATAATATAAGGATATATTATATATATAAGAAGAGATATATATATAAATAAAAGGAAAGTTGGCGAGCTAACCTCCGAAGCGGTATAAGAGCTCAGACATCAAGGAGACTCGACGATAGGCAGGGGAAGGAGTGACAGCTATATATATATAGTAGTATAATCATATATACATGATATATATATCCAAAGTGAAACGGCGCAAGGATAAAAAAAATAAAATAAACGTATGACGGGTGCACTCATGAAGGATAGCAACGAGTGTAGGCGACGAGGCAGTAGGACTACCCAGGACGGTGAGTGGATAAATAAAAAGCCCCCTAGTGAGGAAATGAGGCAGAGGTACATTAGTATATAAATAGAATATATGATAAAGAAGATAAGATAAGTTAATTATATATAGGTAATATATAAGATCAAATAATATCAAGATTATAGGATAAAGAAATAAATACATAAAAAATGGATATGGAAGCGCGATAGAACTGGATAAGAAAAGCACAACTACGAAAAGTAAATGAACTATATAACGATGAATGTAAAGACCAGGTAAAGATATATGAGAGTAAGAAGGTAGAGACGTAGGAGGTATATATATATATATGAGTGTAAAAAAGATGATACGTATAGTGTATGATAGGGGTAAAAATACTAGGGATGAATATATAGGGGGTAATTCAGTTAGTATAAGGCGGTGATGGATAATAGGGCATTATATTAATAGAGAAAAAAGGTTACGTAAAGTCACGAACATGATGAGAGCATGGGATATGGATGAGGTAGTTTATATATAGTAGAGCTCTATAAGGTGAATAAGTGCAAAGATTTATATATATATACGTAATAGAGTATATCATATATAAGGTAATATATATATACCATATATAATATATAGACGTGATAAGGTAAGGGCAGTGAAGGATAACCTAATAGCATCCTGGACGTATGCCCAGTCCGAAGAAGGATAGATATACAGATCATTAGTAGAAGATGTAAAATAAATAGTAATAAATGAAGATAATAATATAGATATAAGATACAATGATTTATTATAGTATAATAGATATAGATAATATATAGTATAGATAATATGTTAAGATATAATATATAAGTAATGAGATATAATATGTACCAGATAGATATATATATAGTATATATAGTAGTACGATGATAAAAATAAATAGAGAGATGAGGTTAAAACAGCAGGTAGCAAGAGAGAGGAAAGGAGATCAGGAGAAAGAGTAGTATCTGATGATGAAATACTAATACGCAAAGAAAAATAAGAGATAGGCGAAGTGAAAAGAAACGACGAATGAGAAGTAGGAGAACTGATAGTAGAGAGATAGAGATTTTCACTCTGGAGTAAAGATTTAGGAGAGAGAGATAGAAGTGAGAAGACGAATAGAGAAATGTCCCTTAGAGGAGAGAAAGCGTTATCAGTTAGGCGAAGGTAATGCACTTAATAATACGATGACGGATGATGAGAGAGTTAAGCGATGAAGTGTGTCATAGGCTGAAAGACAGGAGTAACGCTGAAAGAAACATGATTAAATCTTTTACAATTTTGAACGGAATATTCATTCTGCTTGAGAATCAATCAACAGATAAAATTGATTCTAATAAGAGAAGAGAGAAGAGAAGAAGAAGAAGAAGAATAATGTAAGAATAAAATGAAAATAAGATAATAAATTAAGTATAGAATAATGTGAAGAAATGAAATTTGTGTGGAAAGGTAAAGAAAATTGAAAGAAAATGGATAAAAGAAAGATATGACAAAGTTGAATGAATTAAAAAGAATTTCTGAATAAAAAGGGTTTCTGTTAAAGTAGAAATATAATAATAGAAGAGTAATAATAATAATAATTAATTAATAATAATAAGATTAATATGAAAGTATAATATCAAGTATAAAAATAGAATAATAATGAGACGAAAAGTAGAGATAAATAGAATATGAGATAGTAGAAGAGGGAGTAGGAAGTCAGAGAAGATAGATAAGAAAGTCTAATAGAATGGATAGAATAGGAATAGAACAACCGGAAAGGGGTGAGAAGAATAGATAAAATGATGAATGAAGATAAAGAAGATAAAAATGATGATAATGGATAATAGGGATAGAATTGAGGAATAGATAATAAGTAAATATAAACATAGAATAACGATGTAATGAAGAACAGCAAAGATGAGAAACGAAAATAAGAGCAAGAAAAGATGAACAGAAAGATAAAAGCAAAAGATGTAAAAGAAAAAAACGAAATTAAATGAAAAAAAATGAAACCAAAGATATAAGTAGAAGAATATGAAATAAAATCGTCAAATAATAGAGAGTAAATATATAATAATAAATAAATAAATAAGAATAAGAATAATAGGAATAGAATATGAATTAATAAGAATAACTAGAAATGAAAATAATGAAGAAATAAGAAATATTGTGACTTTTGCAGACAAAAGCAGTATTACATGAAAGACAAGGATATGTATATGAAGAGAGCAGAAAAAGATAAACCTAAGTAAGTATAGAACCTATAAAAGTATTAAGAGTAGACTATAAAACTATGACGGATATTGTGGATATTATTCTTTTATGGAGAAGTATCTAAGGAATTTGAACCTGTAACTGAGAGAAAAGTATTAGATTTGTTTAAGATATTGGATTAAGGTAGGTAAGGAGAGTAATGACCTTAAGCTGAGAAATTTATTTGATTGGTTTGTGGGAACAACTGATATAATATTGAAATATATCTATGACATTAGTAGTTACTAACAATCTTGCAAAGTTTATGAGAATATTTTTTTTTGTCTAGAGTTGCCTAATTTTGTAAGTTTAGAGCCCATTTTTAAGAAAGGGGTGGGATGTAGATAGAAGAAGTGAACAAACTTTGAAGTAACGTAGAGAAGAGATTTGCTGCAAATGTTTGAGATGAGTTGCGAGAATTTCACATGATATACAATTTAATAAATAGACAGATACTAAGAGTTGAATGTCAGAAGTTAAAGATTAACTTCTCATTATTGCGTCGAACAGGCACTGAAATAGAAAATAACTGTAATAAAGGACTTTATGAATGACTTGAGAGAAATAGAAGAAAATTAACGTAAGAGAGTGAGAAATAAGAAGGTAATTTTATGGAATATGTGAAGAACTTATCAGAGCAGGCTACAGAAGTTGTGGGGATGATCAGCAGCAAATTAAGAGAGCATTGGTAATGGCTAATCACGGAGAAGACTACAGAAGTTGTGGGGCTGATCAGCAGCAAATTAAAGGAGACATTGGTAGGTATATCAGATATGTCAACACTATATATATAAAAGTACATAAATGTATCAGATATATCAATAAACTTTTACAACGATATATCATCATAAGCTAATAAACAATACCAATCACAACCGATCAGGTGCCGCCCTAAAATAACAATCTTAATGATAGCAGGCCATCAACCCTCCTTACGCTCTCATTATTCTGTTAGTAAAATGGTCGTCTCTAAAAAGTGGAAAGACAGGCCAGAACCCAACGACGAACAACACAGACCGCAAAAAGCGGAAAGCGGGAACCAAGGAGACACAAAACAAGACAATCCACAAAACAACAACAACAGAAAAGAATTTAACAATCTTCATGAAAAAGAACAAACGCAAAGAAAAAACGAAAAAACGAAAGCAAAACACACCACCAAACAACACAACAACAACACCAACAACAACGAACAACAAAACGAAGCTAAACGGAAACCAAAAAGAAAATACGTAAAAGAACAAACAGAACTAAACAACGATCATCTCCATACATGACAGAACAGGAAAACAAACAAACAACAAAGCGAACAAAACAAGAACAAAGGCAAGAAAGATGACGACGAACTGCAAGATCAGAGGAAATAATCATAATAAATAGAATAAAGATAAAGAATAAAATAAAGAAATAAGAAGGAATAAATAATATAAGATAAATATAATAAAAATAGAAAAAAAAAGATAAATAAATATAGAATAAATATGAAATGAGTAATAAGAAATAAGAAAGATTAATAAAGATATTTAATGAAAAGATAGAAATATAAGAAATAATATAGGAAATTATTTATTATATAAGTGCAAAGAAAGTAAATAGGAGAAATAATAATAATAATAAACGAAGAGAGAAAAATGGAATAAAATGAGTAATTAATAAGAATAAAATAATAAAAAGAAGAAGAAATAGGAAATACAGTAACATACTAAAAGAAACATAAAGACTACTAAAATGTCAAAGGAGCACGTAAACAAAGAAACTAACTATAAAACTGTCCTAGGTAATACTCCCTCTAAAAGCGTTCACATTGCACCCTCTATGAAATAACCCAAAACTTTAATTGCAGCGCAGAATGAATGAAGAAGTTGAATAAAAGAAAAGAAAAGAAAAATAAGAAGAAGAAGAGAAATAGACTTTATACAGTATGCAATGTTTATCAATGATAAAGAAGTCTACACGTAAAAAGCAGGGAGCGAAGGTGGCACCGGGGCAGACCAATACAGGGCAAGAGCAACCTTTACGCAAGGCTACGGACAGTGACCGCCTCCTGTCCTCCAAAGAAACGACCCTCGCAAAAGCCCCAGAGGGAAAGAGGGAAAACCGGTGCTGCTGTCGGCACATAGTTTTTGTGTTTATGTAGCAAACTCCAGACGTGTTTCGCTGCAGGTGACCTCACTATACTTTATCATGAGGCGAGGGCAAAGATAACAGAGAGATAGAGAAGTGTTACTGAGGGAAGCTTGAACAAAATCATAGACATACACATACTTCGATGCGTAGATAATATAACCATGCTACATTATTGAATGGCCCTACAGCATTTAAAGCCACAGCATCGATGTGCTCAAATAACTGAGTCCTAAATTTTTAGCGAAGTATAAGTTGATAGTTGTTGAGCTATGTGTCAACGACACCCATTGATACTAATGAAATAGAGGGGACATTTAGAACACACAACACGGGAAAGGAGAGATGAGCAAAAGAGGAGGGCATAGTAGAGATTCACGATTTAATGCTAGAAAGAGATAAAAGAAAAAAAAATAAAAAAAAAATAAAATAATGATAATTATTTGGTATTAATAAAGTAATTAATCATTATTACCTTCGATATGATCTCCTTACAGAACATGCTGAGAACTCAAAAATAAAAAAAAAAAATAATAAAGATAACTAGAAGAAGTATTAATAATATTAATCATTATTACCTTCGATATCAATATCAGAAATAATAAAGATAAAAAATTAATAATAATAATAATAATAATAATAATAATAATAATAATAATAATAATAATAATAATAATAATAATAAAATTTTCTTCATTTTTATATTTCTTTCAATCGATTAAACATTTTTTCCCCTTTTTTTTTAAGAAAACTGTGTGCTAGACTGTTGCTTCAATCCAGATGGGGGCACAAAGGGCCCCAAGGGGCCCAGAAGATGGGACGAGGGCGACGGATCTTTTTTTTTAAGAAAACTGTGTGCTAGACTGTTGCTTCAATCCAGATGAGTGCCAGAAATGGGCTGAAATCGGAAGGGAAATGGCAGAGATCTCATGTGAGACCAAATTGTTGGAACAAGGAATATTCGAAAATAGGAAATAAAAAATTCCCAAATCTTAAATAAAAAAGTCCCAAATCCCAAATAAAATAGTCCCAAATCCGGAAAAAGTCCCAAATACCAGATAAAAGTCCCAAATCCCAGATAAAAAGTCCTAAATCCCTTAAAATAGGTCCCAAATCCCAGATAAAATAAGTCCAAAATCCCAAATAAAAATGTCCCAAATCTCAAATAAAAATCCCAGATAAAAAAGTTTTAAATAAGGACTTAAAAATGAATGAAGAGAGACAGATTTTTAAAAAGACATTTCAGTATTAATAGATTTTATTTAAGAATATTGACAATATTTTTTCACTGTTTGATTGATTGTTATGCACTTCACTCCTGCTTTTGCTTTAAAATTAAATAAATAAATAAATAAATAGATATATTAATAAATAAATTCAAATGTCTTTAAGCATCATTTCCACATCTCTAGATCAAATTATTATATTTAATAGTTACATAGGAGAAAACCTGTCTTTAACATCAAGCATTCATCTCTTAGTGCTACAAGGGTTTGTGATAAATTCTTTTGTTTTTAGTTACTTTTGCCAAGGATAGATGTCGGTGTGTTCCTAGTCTATCTAATGTTTGTTTTAATGGGGGCCTTGCTTTGAGCTGTGGGTGCCTAATGACATCACTCGTCTTAGAATGATTTGAGCACTCTCCTATGCGCGCGCTCTGTGCTGTGTTATCTCGCCTTTCATCTTGGCAATTCTTCTTCATGTTTATTTATGTATACTCTTATGTTATTATAAATGCCCACTGACATTTTGAGAGTAGTGCGACTCGATGAAATTCACGCCTTTTAGAAAGTAGGATACGTTCTATATCACCATTGAGTGTGATACATCTACAGAAGAAAATTATAAGTCGGCGCGCGGAGGAATTCTTTTGTGTTGTTTTTTTAGGATTTTTATTTTCTCAATTGTTGAGTTGGTTACAATTCTTATATACCTAATAATACAGTGACTCACAGCTCAAAACGCTGCAAAGGCACGATAGTTGAATATAGAATGATGTCTAATATAGACCAATTCCCTTGAGTATATATATGTATTTTCATGTCCTGAGGAATGAATATTGTAAAGTATTAGTGGACTCACTATTTCTCTATATCACCATTGAGTAGTTGCATGGCATGATTAACGTCGTGCTGAGTGAATGATTTCATGTGTGCCTCCTCGATTAGTTTTTGCATATCGTCTCTTATTTTGAAGGTTATGCCCATTGTTTCGATTGTGTATCATCGTTTCTTATAAAAGCCGTAATCTATAGGAATTGCTTTGTTAATCTTAATGTTTGTCGCTCAAATTGACGTTAGTATTTTAAAAAATGTCTTATGTAAATTTTCGCTCTCAATCTTCTATAGCTCTAAAGACATAGTATATACATAATTCCACAACTTTTAGTCATTGCTCCGATATGCAACTTAACCGCTCTGTCCACGATATACGGTTGGTGTTATTAATTTTTGTTTGTCCATTTACTTTGAAGTTCGTTTTTCAGTTTTGTGTACTTTTGAGGTATGCAGCTCTCAAAACTGGTATCGTGGGTTGTTCCAGATGAGATCTGTATAAACTATGTGTTTTACAGGTGGAAGTATAAGTATTTTTAGATTATTATATCGAATGTTAGGGTTGATCCTGGCAGAGTAAACTTAGTGCTTTATTTGCTTTTTATGAAGCATTCAGTCATCCATTAGTTTCGCAAACTTCTATACATCCTTTAACCCTTAATTATATACTACTATCCGTGTATTCCTCGCTGACAAACTTTGAGACTTCATCCTCTATATTTAATCATCATTCGCGGTTCCCTTATCTCACCATAAATGTGCCATTATACTTACCATATTATATTAGGTATATTTAAATTTCATTTGCCAGTTTTTGTACTTATTCTGTTAACGATGATTATTCAATATGACCTGACTCGATTGATGCGGGTATGCTAATATGTGTCACAAATTCTTCTCTATGTTTGATTGTATGCCATTTCCTATTATCGTCGCAAATTTGAGATATGCTTTAAAATATCACATATATATAATATTGGACCAGGACAGATCTTGGGTACACACTAATAACGTGTAGCCCATTCTGTAGCAACTCACGTATAATAGAAACTCGTTGTCGTCCATCCAATACCAATTTTTTAATCCAATTTAAAAAGTCTCCTCAAATACATGAATTCTTAAGTTTTTTCCAATAATCCTTAGATGATGGGACGGTATTTCAAAATGCTTTTTGAAAATCTAAGTAAATGACGATCAAAGATTTATAGTGATTTTTACGATGCTGTATGCATCAGTAGTAGTAAGTAGTGTATCCTGAATTTTTTATATGCATTATTTTTTTGTACTTGCAAGTCTCACATTGTCGATATGTTTGATCTCATCAGGTCTGCCCTCTCAGTTTTTTTTTTCATTTAATCTTATTATTTTTTATTAAAATCCTCGGTTATATTGTAGTGTGTAAATTCCATGTGATTCATAAGAATTTGCTTTTACAGTTTACAATTTTGATAAAACTTCGTTTTTACTTTTTATTAAAGAATTTTATTTATTAGGGGAGTGATGCCAAGCCTGTTGTCTCCTTCATCGCCGGTATCACGGCACCTCCAGGTCGCAGGATGGGTCATGCTGGGGCTATAATTTCTGGTGGAAAGGGAGGAGCAGAAGACAAAATTAAAGCTTTAGAATCGGTAAATTTTACTCTGATTATTTGTATGTTTGTTTATTTTAATTGTTAAGACGAGAATGTCTTTGGATTAACGCTATCATACTTTTGGATTATAAAACCACATATGTTTAGCCTTCTTTAAATGTTAAGCTTATTGTTAGCTCTTTAGTCTTTAACCGTAGTACCTGAATACAAAAAAGTAAATGGTTGTATAAGTTTTTTTAATATTCTTATAAGTAATCTTATATTTTTGGGTACTACTATAGCATATGGTAATAAACCTAGCCTTAACCTAAGTTTACTATAGTTTACAATATACTGTAGTTTAAATATGCTTTGTAGACCACGACCAAATTTGTTAACCGGATACTATAGTAGCACCATTTTTTTTTTAAAGTAAAAAAATTAAATAAATTTCTTTACAGGCTGGAGTCGTCGTTTCGAGAAGCCCGGCTCAACTTGGAAACTTACTTCTTAGAGAGATGAAAAATCGTGGGAGTGCATGAGTTTATCTCTTTGGGGTTTAGTATCTAAAATACAATTGTTATGGATGGTTTGTTGGTTAATTTGTGTACTCTTTATTTATTTGATTCGAAAGAGCGTACGAGAAAGCAGATTCAATTTTTCCTCGTTATAAAGATATTTATTTTTTATTTTATGAATGTAGTATTATTCAAACTCTTTATATATAAATTTTTATTAAACAAATTATATACTTAATTTTATGAAGGATTTATACATCTGTATGTAATTGTATTTAATGTAAATAATTTTTAAAACTTGTTTTCTTTTCGGTATATTCCTTTTTTTAACCTTAAATTGAGTTTTCCGTAATGAATTCAATTATAATTCTTTGTAAAAGAAATGGAATTTTTGTTTACCATTATTATGCTGTATTACTTTAATACAGCAATAAAGTTAAAGGTGATCCGGATTCGTAAGTATACATGTTATTTCCCAAATAAAGGGATTAAATAGTATATTTCATTTAATTCCCTTTTGAAAGAGTTGATATACTATTTAATATAATCCCGTCAGTTTTTGACTTGCAAAAGAGGGAAATACCTATAATGATAATATATTTAACATAGATGGTTCAGTAGTATATATTAAAGCTATTATTATAATAACCTACACTAAGATCATGATATAGGATTATCCTCAAACTTTTTATATTTCTATAGAGTAAACCCGGTATGATATTATTAAATATAATATATATATTATATATAATATATATAAGCAAAATTCTCTATTTCCCTTTCACCAAAATAGTAAGATGTAAAAAATACATAAAAATCACTATTTACAATAATATGTAATTTAATTAGCATCTCATATGATTCATATAATTTAATTGATTAGTGTTAATAATTATTGTCATTATTTATTATTATTTATACATATTTATATTTTATTTATCTGTTAAATTATTATTTAGATTAATATTATTATAAATGTCTTTATTACCAAGCAGAAAGGTAGGCGAGTGAAAGTGTACCCTCTGATTTTTCTATCTTTCCGTTCCGATCCATTTATTACATGACGTGCTCCTTCATTCACTTCTTTTTCTTCTTCTCTCTCATTAAACCACAAAAAAATTCCATACAAATAATACATACAAACAAACACAATAACAGTCTACAACAACAGCAATAACAACAAAACAACAACAACAGCAGCACAACAACAACAGCAACAGCAACACATCAACAACAAACAACAACAATTCAACCACGACACATATCAACTTAAGATAAAAGATACTAAACATGAAATGTTCTCAAACACTGATCACCGTCAATAAATCACGTCTATGAAAGAGTGTTTGACTACAGCAAGTCACATAGGCATTTAATGCATCGATGATCGATGCATCGAAGCAAACTATAGTCAATATATATTGAAATATACTACCGAGCACTATCTAAACATAGAGCGAGCGACACACAAACATGCACACTACACAACAACACAACGAGAACACAAGGAAAATGAAAAAACAAGTAACAACCACACAAATGCACACTATCTAACAAACTGCATGCGCGACAAAATATCAAGCACAACGCACATCAAACAACGATCTATCAACTAAACACAGCACATCTATATAACGTCACACACTTTATTATTATAACTGTTATTATTATTTAATTATTATTATTTAATTTATTATTATTAATTATATTTATTTATATATTTAAATTTATTATTTTATTATTTAATTTAATATTATTATATATTAATTATTATTATAAACTTAGTTATGATTATTATTATATAATTAATAAACGCAACGGCTTGATAGAATAATCTAAATTAATTATTATTTTACTCTTACAGTACAGATCGTAAATAAAAAACTTTAGTGCGTTCTTGCCTTACATAGCGGATCTTTAGTGACTGAATGTATAAACCCTAAAATACTTCTAAATTCCACCTCACCTATAGAGTGATGGGCGAGAATTATTTAATAGTGGTTATAATATACCCCTTGATGTCAGGTGGTCAAATACAGTCATGAACCTTGTTCTATTAACCTATACTAACATATGTTGTTTATTTGAGGTACCGCACGATAATTATATACGTCCTTGTGAGTCCTATGCTCAGGTGGGTTCAACACTACTAGTCGCTTTAGCTGTCCCGAAGCTGTGATAGAAATGTTAGCTCTACCTCTTACTTAAAAGGTTACCAATATTTGCCAGAAAGAACACATTATGAATTCGTCTTAATAGGCACACGAACTTACGTACAAGCATGCATTCAAGTGGGAAAGTTAAGATGCAGGGAATGTGGAGTTTGCATTCTTATAATAAAAGAAACCCTAATGGAACTGAATTTTCACGTGTGTTTAGTATAATCCCATCATATTACAACCCAAGGGGTGTTTTCATGAGTCCCGATGAATTACTCGTGTATCATGTCCACCGCTCATTCACATTTATGGAGATAGGTCGTCCAGCCTCTGGGAAGATGAGCTGTCTATCCACCCCTCCAGCGCTTCGAAGCGATAGGAACGTTAAGAATCTACTGCACGATAAACAAATCGCAGGCGCCAGAGCAATGCACAGGCTTACCCAGAAGGGAGAGAGCAACAGAGCTTACTTCATATATCCCTTCAGCTCGTAAACATGTAAACACAATTTTGACCATTCCGTCAAGAACCTTAGGATACCTCATGTCGGAAAGGCCTAGTGAGTTCGAAGATTCTCATGCCACAGCTGTACCCGCCAAGCAGATTCTACATCTCAGGAATACAGCAGCTGAAAGATATGTCAGAGGTGGGACAGACGGGTTGATAAGGCATAGAAGAGAGTGAGGTGTATTATCTAACCTATGTAACAGTCGTAAACATTAAATGTTAACACCAGGAATACTATACATTCAAGAAAATGATGGTTGATGAATAATGAAACTGTTTTAAACGGATTCCTAGAATCACTATCGATGTACAGAAAAATTTCATACATCTTCTTAAGAAAAACGATCGGCGCTGAAAAGCATCTAATGCTTAATCCGATCCAGAAGGCACAAAACTACTATGATATCTGAGACAGGGAGCTTTTTACATATGTTCTTTCGGATGGCATCGGTGAGACACATAGCTACATGATAGACAACGATATAAATGACTGGCATATTTGTAAAGATTTACAGAGTAATAATCTTGAGTCTTCGTGAAAGTTTCTGTGAATGTCTATATCAGTGTTTATATAACCTTATAAATATTTTTTAATATTAATTTTAAAATATAATTAAGTTAAAATATTTAATAATCTAGTTAATATATTATAATGTTAAAAATTCATTGTCTGTGATTATTAAAGTTCTAGGTATGTAGTAAAGGTTTTAACTGAAGTTGGTGTGTTCACCGTGTCTTTTATTACTCGTGTATATTATATTATATTATATATTATATATATATATATTAGTATACTATATATATATATGATCTACCGCCACAAGCTTATTACCGCATAAACAGTTATACCGCACGTATAATACCGCAACTATAGTCTTTTCCGTCACTATAATATAGTGGGATGCGAGCTTACTAAAAATAAGTTTATATAATATTAATAATATACTAATAAAATAGTTATATATATATATATCTACTCGTCTCATCCAACACATATAATTTAATTGACTTTAGATAGTATGTCATATTGTACATGTCAGAAGCAACGCTACGAGCATGATATGATGAAGAGTAGAATACTCACATTGTTTCTTTCATGACAAAATGATCCTACACAAGAATTTTCCACCGGTGGCGGGTCCACTGGCTGAAGGGAAACAATTCCTCCTCTTCACCTGTCTTACACTATCTATCTTTATAATGAAGGAGAATTGTGAGAACACAACGCATGGGAAAATACAATTACTGTGACACCATAATCACCTTGTCTAATTAAACACAAGGGAGATGTTTAAATAGAAACAACTGCTTCAAATAATAAATTATAAAAGCAGATAAGTGAGCAAGCATGTATCCCATGAGGGTGTTAATACGATATTAGAATCGTTTGGAAAAATGTCAAGGTCCATAAAAGTTATAGTTTCTCGGTGGCGACTGTCCGCTACAAAAAAGTTATATACTGAAGAACACACATACTATAATATTGCCGCATGATCGATTTACGGAGATGAGCATGCAGGACACCATACAGGTTAAGAGAATGATACGTTGTAGTTATATTTATTTTTCTAATTACAACAGTTCAAACATTCTCTATACACATCAACACGCAGGCAATTAGTACACAGTGAAGAACTGTTATCTGTTAGAGAACAGACTACAGTTAGATTCTTCGTATCCGATGTGAAAAGAGAGAGAAGATTGGCAGTCAGTGTGATCAATGTCTGGGTCGCAGATGCCTGCTTCCCCAGCAGTCGTCACAACACAAATGAGAGTTCTTGAGAGAAAGTAATATATTAAGAAGTTTACTTACGGACCTCGTCTCAATCCGGATACTTGGACTCGGCTATGAATGATACTATTTATTCCTTGCGTGCCATACCACGCTATATAGAGTCTCGCATAGCTACGGCACTAAACACATTCAATTTGACGCATGAGATACGAAATGGTGTACATTCACTGGAATAATGAGTGTTTAGTTGTAAAGTATTTCACCCTCTATTCATAAAAAGATTTAAAAAGCTGAAACCGGCTGAAAAAGCGCAACATATGTGATAATGAAGAAGTTCAATCGCACAGTTTCATTGTTGAAACTCTAGTCTCATTCAGAAGGTTCAATAATAGATAAGGTGTAAGTGTTTCCTTTAAAACAGAGACCTACAGACATGGAGATAGAAATTCCGAAGCTGCGAGTCGCGACATATAGAGAGAACCATCGATGCCATTAAGATGGATAAAACCGTTTATTCCCGATGACATCCAATAATATACATGCTGAATATAATTAAAAAAGTAAGAGTGTTTGACTAAGAAACAGGAGGGGTGCTATATATCTATGACCTCTATTTTCTCATTAATTGCTCACCCATCATGATTATACCAGTGGATATCTTATCATAAATGAAGAAGGGTCGCTGTTATATTACCTGAGAGTTAAGAGTATGTAGAAAATATGAATTGTAAATTAACGTATCAATGATCATCTGTTATGCATTATATAGAGAGCCCTAAATCATCAACCATATCACAATACCTTACTAATGACTCTTAAACGGGGTGTCGTTCCTCCACTGCAATTATCCAACCCCCTAAAATACAATCAAGCATCATTATTCTCACATCATAAGAATCAACAACCTTTTAGTTGATAGCCATATATGGGTTTTTACCAATCACGACGAGACACAGTCTCTGAGCTCTTTACAGCTATAATTCGCCCCTAAAGTCACAGATAAGTAGCATATTATTTACGAGCAAAGGATGAGTGTAATCGGAGGAATAATATAAATTCAGTACAATTACATCTCAATAGAAGATATACGGTATCTTAATATCTCAAGAATACAATGATTAAAAATTTTAAAGTCATCATAGGAATTGCATCTAAGGGACCGAACTAAGGTAAGTAGACAGTTACAAGAATACAATCTATTTGCCAAAAAGAAAGATAAAATCCCACAAGAGTGAAGATCGAAGACAGCTTTACACACATATATATCCTAGAGATAGGAGAGCTTATAGCCACCGGGCCTCAGCAAGATATACAGGTACTTACTCACTCTATATAATTATTTATTATATGTAAAAGAACAAATAGCTTGGAATGATATTAAGGTCTAAATTCATTATTGAAGAATTAGAGTAATTAGTTAAATGTGGTCAAACACTTGTGGATTTAATGCTGATCTCTCACGCGGATTGGAAGAAAGAGCGCTGTAACAGGATGGCCTACAATCAAGCAAGAGCTTTTCAGACATAAATTTTCTCTCACCGGCTCTGTGTAAATGCTTGTGAATCGAGCGCACGCAGAATATGCGTTATGATTCTCTATGTTGGGATGAAATTGCTCTAATATACGTATTAATGGTAACCCAAGAATAACAGTCACCTTAAGGACAGTGTCCTACTCGACGATCACTAGCTATTCAAAAACGGGATGTGATATAAGGAAGGAAGTAAATAAAAAAGTCCGTACAAGCACACAGTCATAACATATATATGGAGATTAATATCATAAGTCACAAAATTAAGTCTTTGTGGTGTATATATATCTAATTAATATCCAAATGTTCAATTAAGTATAATAATTACTTATAAGTATATATATAAAACTTATATAATTCATCCATCTCAATATATATATTATATTTTACAAAAAAAAAAGGCATTATAGTATAATATAATATAAACAATAATAAAGAAGGGGAACTAGCACCTTATATATTTTATTATATATATTTATGAGATATTACCGCTAACACGTGCAAGTATATACCGCCTAATTATTGTTGTTCACTGTTTCCAAGCCCTAACAAATCAATTCTTGAACCCAACCCAAAAACTTCATCATATTATCACTGAGAGTGGTTATTTCCTCTTTAACCAATATATATTATATATATATCCCAGTATTATATCGCACTATATATATTCTTAGTATAGTAGTATATAATTATATATATATGATATATATCTATCAGCATCTATAGCGATATTATTGGATATTGATATAATATAGATATAAACATAGCGTAGATACCATATATTAAAGCCGTAGATACTAGCGGACTTAAAAGAGCGGAGTGGGTAATGTGACTTCATCTCGCCAGTGACCCACCCACATGGAGGCTAAGGAGGTGGTTGATAGTCCATGATTATACGATGTGTAAAAAGGAAATACTAAATAGCTTATATGGTGGTTATTCACAGGTTTGCACCTCGGGTTTCCGGACATTTGAGCTGGAAAGAGATTGAAAGCATATCAGATAAGGTGAGGAGAGGCTTTTCCCACTCATACATAAACCTGTTCGCAAGAATAATTATCCTAACACTATGGAAAACAGATCAGCCCCTGTTTCTCGAATAGATCAGGTGGTCAGCTGGTATTTATACCGAGATAGGTTAATATACAAAGCGTCGTACAATACGAATGGATAGTCAATACATACTATTTCATTTTTAACCTATGATGTGTATTCCTAGATTAATTTTTAAATGGTTAAAACCTTTAAAGTTAATAAAAGTTCACAGGTACTGTATACTGTAACGCAATTTGAAAGAGAAATATAATAGAGTAGGTGATCAAGCGATATAGGCCAAGAAATGCCATGGAGTGGACTGTAACCAATATGGCATGTGAGTTCTTAGATCAGTGAATTTCAAAGAAATTATTATAAGAGCACGACATGAGGGTATTTTACAAAATAACATTCTCAGTGATAAAGCAGCTTTAAGTTATGAACGAGTTTACATAGCGTACTATCAAGGAGAAGTATAGCACCGGTACACATATATTATAACTCCGCAATGTAATCACTTTTAAGTATATTGATCAATACTAACAAGAACCTCTTCATTCTTATATAATAGATCGTTCCATAGAAACTATAAAATCTAATCCCGCTCTAGAAATGTTCGAAAAATAAAGCCTAACGAAAATGGTGGATCAGTCATCAAACGAAGAGTCAGTGAAATAAAGGATATTAGGTGTGTGCTTAAGGCGACATATGTACGAGTCCCAGAACATAGGCGGAAAGGTTTAAGGAAAGGCTACGAGTCAAGTGGAGAAGGGTGGATCCTACAGAGGTTTTCAAGTTTCAGCACAAATATTCAATAGACATTCCCTATACACGATGTGCTATAAATATTAATTAAATTTATGGAGGATTTAATACGTGGATAAAGATAAAGAGGTTTTTAACAACAGGTAATACAAAAAATACCGCTTCAAATCCTGAGAAAAGTAAGTGTATAAATTGGAAAAGATTATTAGTTCGATAAATGGAAAGGGGCGAAATAATCAGTAACTTGGTTAAATGGGATAGGATATCCTGACATAAGTTTAAATCACTCGTATATAAAAGCATAGTGAAAATTTAAGTAATCAGTTAAAGTACAGTATTCCATTGAGTAAACATGGCCGGATACAGTATTACTAACTCTAAACTATTTTAACTCTGCCCTCTACATCGGCTCGATGTAATTCTAACATTCCTGAATAAATTAAAGCTCTCAAGAACTTCACAGAACAGAAGTTCACTGATACCCTAATTGGACATTAGAAAGATGAGACGTTATGAAGTCGGAGCTGTGAGAATGTAGATATTTAAAACAGAATGTGGAAAATTGTCCCAGCATAAATCTTTACTGGATGAATGTTTACAGAAGTGTAAGATTTGTATTGAAAACTATATTATTGGCAAATGTAGAAGGTATTAACCAGGCAGCTATTTAAACCGAGCGTCTACGTTAAATGCCGGATAACAAGAGAATCTTTTTATCAGAAAGTTAATTAGTAATCCATGAGAATATCTCTAATTTTAAGTCAGTTTCCTGTCTATATAGTTGATTTTTTTATTTGGGCTAAACTGTCTTTTTATGCACTGTCTAGTAATTCAAATGATTAGGAGAGATCTAATTTACAATACAGATATTCATCCCTCTGAAGACGCATCGAGTAACAATGAGATAGTATTTTTATTTTATTTATATAATGAAAGAAAAGATAATTTAATAACTAAAATCAAAACGAATGTACAGGTTCGAAAACAAAACGCACTAGAAAAATTGACATGTTTTAATCACAATCAAGGAGGATCAAGCATGGACAACGAAAACAGCGATACAATTGAACGGTGGATAGGTTCTTGGTTAGAATTGTTCCTCTCTCATGATGTATGCCCGTAAACGTAATATCCATGCTGAAAGGTAATTATGATAAACAGTAGAAAAAACAATGAACATTATAACCAAGGAAGAAGTTAAATAACGTATCGAGCAAAACTGGGTTTTTAACATTTATAAAACTGTATCACCTCACCAGAGAGATGGCTTTCAATACACAATCCACAAGACGTAAAGGGCATTTTAGATTTACACATTTGTACATCCTTAGGTGGAACATGTCTATAAGGTAATGGTCGGGCACGAGTTACTAATACAGCTACCTCTAGTTAAGGGTAAGGTTTATGTTTAATCTCTCAAGAGAGAGTAACGTAAATAACATTGCCCAAATGTGCACTATCTCTGCAGCTGAACAGGTCATCCGATCGTGCTCGTGATAATTGCAACGAACACACAATATAAAGGAAAGGAGACTGTGCGCAGCGAGTGGAGCCCATTATACAAGAGTTGGCATCATTTTTGAGATCGTGTTAAAGTCCCACTTTAGAAAAGAACGACCTCATCAAGATAAATGATGGCCAACATTTTTTAATCTAGTAAATTGAGAAAAGCTCCACTCTATACTGTCTACTGCAAAGGCAATTCCATTTCCAAGAAATGATCTGAAAGTCGAGCGATACTAATAAATGACACGTAACTAATTTCGCATTTTTTAATCGTGAGAGGTCATTAACTGGTATATACATCATCATCATCAATCATCATCACTCTTTGCCATGTACATTATCACATGGAAACGAATCCTATATACGAGTACACAAATGCATCGGCAGAGAGTATTTATTATAGATCGAGATCAACAACGAGAGCATCATCGGAAATCAGTCGGCTATCACACACGGAATTTCTCCACTAAGATCCTTGAGCGAAGTTCCACGCCACCAAATAGTATATATAGAAAGCAGGGGTGTAACCATATCTATCGGTAGAAAAAAGTACCTATAAGAACCAGGCCTGCACACGATGCAGATATAGCGATCAGGAAAGCCAACCTCGTGCTTATACATTAAAAGGCGGATTGCCCTCCTCGAGGTCTGTACGAAACAGATAACGTTTAAACACGCAAAATAAAGGAAGCGTAATAATTGACAGCAGTCACATGGCAGGTCCCTGAAGAAGTTAAAGAGTAGCCGCAGTTAGGAGGTGTCGAAACAAAATATAATTGGAGAAAACTAAAACTATGACAGAAGATGGCTCCTGAGAGAAGAAGCAACGGCCCGACGAGGTAAAACTCACAGTGCGGAGCCAAAAACCCTAAGGCTAGAAAGGCCCAATCTAGTCAAAACAGTATATTGAGAGTGAGTTCATCGAGAGATTCACTTTAACTACTAGATGAGTATCTTTAACTACAAATTTCGGCTAAGCAAATATGTTACACTAAGGGGCTCACAATCTGAGAGCACAGGGACTTGTCATACATCTCGCCTAGAGACACGGCGAGAGCACCGACAAAAGTATAATGACAAGATTGCATTTCCCTTCACCCCTGCTAGTGCGAGGAGCATGCTATAGCAAGTATGTCTGTATTATTGACGATGATATCTAATCATCGAGATGAATACCATACTGCAATTATAGTGCGTTTGACCTGTACATGCATACTTATATTTACGCATATTTATATTTTGTCTGCAAATCCAACACACTCGCATCAACTTTCTCCAGCACTGCACGTTTGCTTCTTGAGATCGTTCAATATCCAGGCACCATCACCAATTCCTGATCCACTTCTCTCGAAATGTATTGTGAGACTCTAATATTTTAACAGAAATTGAACAAACCCTGAATGATCACACGACCTTTCCACAGGTGACGACCCAAACATAGTTTATATTCAGAGACGCTGAAACTCTCCACCTATAACTTTCTTGTTTTAAAAACCAGATTGATGTTACCCTCAATGAAACTTCGAGCCTCGGCTACTTCACGCAGAATAGTTATCTTATAAATAGAAGCTTAACATAGAAACAATCTAGTGATGACCATTCCATTCTATTTTGAAAACGTTGCAACGTTACCATCCTTCAGAAAGGTCCATTTTGAGGTTTTTACAGCTTCAAAGATGAGTGCTCCTAAAACACATGCAGCTAAAAGCGGCTTAAAGGTCATAAAAATAACACCTTACGAAATTTCTAACGGTCGTTTACAAGGGTGGTATTATATTCCTTCCGCTCAGGAAACAAAACCATAATTATTAATAATTGCACCAATCGTCTGTAAAGATATGCCAGAATCTCGCTTATGTATTCCTTCTTCTTTATATAATTATATTGTGAAAATTTACGCACTTAAAATAAAGTGTCCCTAATGATCTGTAAACCACCAAACGTGAATAAAGAACAAGAATCTAGTCAAAAAGAGCTGTAGAGGCTGTGTCTTCATCCCATTTTGGATTGTTCTTTTTCGGCAATCATCTCATGTCGAAATAGTGCAATCGTCACATGTCGAAATAGAAAGTCGTTTCTATTATAATAATATAATATAGTATATATATATTATATATACTAATACTATATATATATATATATATATATATTCTATAATATATAATATATAATAAATATATATAATATATATATATAATATATATATATATATCTGTATATATAATATATATATATATACTATAATACTATAATATATACTATATATATATATATATATACTTTCGATAGCCCTATATTAACTCTTCACTCCTTTAAAGTTCAATATTAAAACAGGGATGTGAAATCACGAATGGAATCCGAAATCCATGGAAACCGGAGTCCGGAATAAATGGGATAACCCGATCCGGAATAGCAACGAAAAACAGAGCCGGGAACTCGGGATTCGGTTGTCTTCGCAAATGATTCAAAAAAAATATTTTTCCATTTTTTTTCATATGGTGAAAGAAAAATCAAGTTCAGAATCTGAGGATTTTGAAACTTTTTTTCTTTACTTTTTTTTTTTTTCTAAATCGCTGAAAAGATTTGTGAAAATTAAAAATTAGAAGAGAGAGGAAAAGAGAGAAAGAGAGAGGGGAGGGAGGAGAGAGAGAGAGAGGGGAAAAATGGGCGAAAAAGAGAGAAGAGATGAGGGAGAGAGAGAAGATGAGAGAGAGAGGAGATAACTGCTTATTCTTAAAGTGACCCATTTTTTCAGTTTCTTTTTCTTCGATATATCTTTTATATTTTAACACAACCTTTTCCTTGATTGATAAATTTAACAGAGAGCCTAAAATAATTCCTATGTTGAAAGTGCTCTTTGTTAAACTCAGCCCCGATTTTTTTTTTTTATTTAGTCGGTGTCATTTTTTTTTATTTTTCTTGTATTGATTCATTACTTTAAAATAGGACCTGCAGATAACGCTTGTGTATCGAAAGTACTATCCAGTTTTTATAGTCATTTTATTTATTCTATATATTTTTTTTAATTTGTACTTTTTAATTCTTTTACTGATTGATAACCTTTATAAAAAATAAAAAAATAAAAAAAAACCTGAAGATGATTCTTGCGTATCGGAAGTACTAACCAACTTCTATAAATTTCCTACTTGTATTATTTGATGTTGTATATAGCATTCATTATATGTAAAATAACTTTAAATTTGTTTCCATAATTAGAAATTTATTCTTTGGTTTTCCATTTTTTTTATATTAACAAAATAGTCATTTTAAATTTAAAAGGAATAAAAATAATTAATATGAAAATATTTTATTGAATTTTAATTATAATGAAATACAAGAAAATATTAATTTCTACATTATTATAGGAAGTTCGTAGAGTTTAATTTTAAATTTTACAGCGTACCCAGGTTTGCATTGGTGCCTGAAAGTTGATATTTTTTAAATATATTTAAATTTTCTTTTAGGATATAGATTTAAAATATCGATAAGGTGTCTTCTCCATCCTCTCTCTCCTGCTCAACTCCATCTCCAATAAGCAATCTCTCTCATCTCTCTCATAAATATATATATATATATAATATATAATTATATAATATATATATATATATATAATACTATTTATTATATATATATATATATAATATAATATATAATATATACTATATGATATATATATATAATATATATAATTATAATAATTCCCTTTTTTATTTATTTCTTTAGTACCGATCCACCTGAGATCTGAGACTCACTCTGTCATTGTTTTTTCAGCTATTTGAAAAAACAGTTTCGAAAAATTTATTTTTATTTTTATTATTATTATTATTATTATTATTATTATTATTATTATTATTATTATTATTATTATTATTATTATTATTATTATTATTAATTATTATTATTATTTATTTTATTATTATTATTATAAAAAAAAAAAAATAATTTAGAATTGAAACAATTAAAACAATTGAAACTTAAAATGATGCTAACATTAATGCTGAAGTTGTCTCTAACTAAATTGTTTCTGAATTTATCCCCGTGTTGGTTTCTGAAACTGCTTCAGAGTTTGTTGCTGATTTTGTTTCTGAAGTTGCTGAACTTGTTGCTGATTTTGTCTCTGAAGTTGTTCCTGAAGTTGTTGCTGATTTTGCTTCTGAAGTTGTTGCTGATTTTGTTTCTGAAGTTGCTTCTGAAGTTGTTGCTGATTTTGCCTCTCATTAAGTCGCTGTTATTTAAAAAACATATTAATTTACCGATGACAGAAATTTTATTTAAAATAAATAAAAATAAAAATGAATAAATTCTAAAATTAAATGAAATTCGAATTCATTCTTATTCCTACTTTTCCATCCTTGTGATCTCTTTTTTGGCGACGCCAGTAGTTAGAGGGGGCGGGGGTTTTCAGGGTCTCCCTTTCAACTTGTCTAGTGGTTGAAGACAAACCATTATCCTTCTCACGGAGATATGCTGAAGGAAAAGTAATAATAATAATAATAATAATAATAATAATAATAATAATAATAATAATAATAATAATAATAATAATAATAATAATAATAATAATAATAATAATATAATAATAATAATAATAATAATAATAATAATCATAATAATAATAATAATAATAATAATAATAATAATAATAATAATAATAATAATAATAATAATAATAATAATAATAATAATAATAATAATAATAATAATAATAATATTCTAAGCTTTCAGCACAACCTTTGGTAGGAAGTTTAAATGGGACATATTTCTTACCAGATTCCTTGGGGTGAACTGTAACATGGTGAGCTAGGGTACCAGCAATGGCACATATTACAATGATAAGGAGAAAGACCTTCAATTTTGAAGGGTGTTTAATTGTATTTAAGAGCAATTATTTAACTTAAGTATATAACATATTTAATTTACTTTATTTAGTTTTAAAAGTAATTTTTTTACTTTATTTAGTTTTAAAAGTAATTTCTTTTAAGTTAGTCTAATTGAAGTTAGCGTGAAGATTGATTCTTGATCTTCTACTGACATCTCAATCGACGAAGATTTGCCTTTTATAAGACAGAGTCAATGGATGATATTACATCAATTCTTTGTCCCAAAACCTTTGCTGTATTTCCGTATAATAACACTATGAATAATAATAGAAATTTTAATAATGATAGTAATTTTATTACTTTTTTGCGTGTCCAATAGGACACAAAAAAGCCTTATTTTTTTAATATATACATTAAAAATTAAAAGAAATTTTTGTATACAGTTATCTATCTATCTATCTATCTACCCATCTATTCATTCATCTATCTATCTATCTATCTATCTATCTATCTATCTATCTATCTATCTATCTATCTATCTATCTATCTATCTATCTATCTATCTATCTATCTATCTATCTATCTATCTATCTATCTATCTATCTATCTATCTATCTATCTAACTATCTATCTATCTATCTATCTATCTATTTATTTATTCGTTCTTTCTATCTATCTATCTATCTATCTATCTATCTATTTAACCCTGCAGTGTTATAGGAATAGATCATTTTATTCTTTTCTAATTTTTTAGATTTACTATATATATAGTTAGTTATTATATATATATATATATCTATATATATATCATATATATATATATATATATATATATATATATATATATATATATATATATATATATATATATATATATATATATATATATATTACCTACAAAATGCACGAAGTAGTTTTTTGATTTTTTGAAATTTGTGCTCAGCAATATCGAAATTCAAAACCTACTTTTATTCATTTTTAAAATGAAAAATTGCGATATTTTTTTCTGGTCATGCGATCACAATGAAATTTTCAGGGCATATGTAGTCGAGGGAGGTATATATTTTTTATTTAGATAATTTCCTTGTATATGCAATAGTTTTGGATTTGTCCTTGAAGCAAATTTTCAAAAAATAAATTTTTTGGAAATATTTTTAAAAAATTTCTTTTGAGTGTACAAGAATATTATCTAAGTAAAAAAGATATACCTCGTCCGACTCTACAAGCCCTAAAATTTTGATGTTGCTCGGGCAATTAGAAAAAAAATTATATCAATATTTTACTTTTCAAAAAAAAGTTTTTTGAAAAAGTTAAATATTAACATATTTTTTTTACCACTTATCCAATCAATATCAAATTTCAAGGCTTGTATAGACGGGTGAGATACATCTTCTTTACTTAGGTAATTTTCTTGTATTCTCAAAAGAAAAATTTTGAAAATTTGTTCCAAGGACAAATCCAGAACTATTGCATATACAAAGAAATTATGTAGATAAAAAATGTGTAACTCCCCCGACAACATATGTTCTGAAAATTTCATCCTGGTCACATGAGCAGGAAAAAAATATCACAATTTTTCATTTTAAAAACCAAAATAAGTAGGTTTTGAAATTTGACATTGCTGAGCACAAATTTCAAAAAAACAAAAACTACTTCGTAACTTTTGTTGGTAATGGACCCATCAATGCATATTTCAAGTTTGAAGTCATTTCGAAAAAATTGCAGAATGTGATGCCAAAAATGTCAAAAACATAGGTTTAAAGATTTTTAAGGTGGGTTGCTAAAATGGGGTGATGCTGGCTCCAACGTTGGACCTTGCCCTGAAATTAAAAATGTCATAATTAAAAGCAATGACCTTTCCTCCTGTTATTTGATCTTTGTCCAAATTGAGGAATTTTAAGATTCGGAAATATTTCCTCTAAAAATATTTGAACTAGGTCTAATAATATATATTTTTCCCCTAAGTTTAACACCTTACGAGCATAGCCTTATTCAAGGAGAGGAATTTTTCTAGGTAATTGCTACCTAGGATCTGAACGAGGGATCAAACCCTGATCCTTTACCTCTCCACTCAGTCAAACTGGGTCGAACAATATGTTGAGCTGATCACTTTCGGGGTTCGAAATGGCTCTTATGGTGATCCTCGTCCTTCGGCAAAGTAAGTGAAGAAGATAAAAAAGAATTTTTTTTGCTTGACCGCACATGCTGACCGCGCAACCGCATAATTTGGGCAAATTGTTCGCACTTTGTTTCGGTTAGGTTGAGTTGAGTTGAGTTGGGTTGGGTTGGGTTGAAAAGAGTTGATGTCGTTAGGGTTTGCTTTCGCTCTTGCAGTGGAGATCGCTTTGATATTGCCGTACCTTAACACAAGTCAGATAAATCTAGCAACCCAACTGTCTTGGTTGCTAGAATTGTCTGATTTGTTGTATTCTTTTTAATATATAAATATAAATATGAAAGGTATATTAGATCAATCTTAAAAGTCACAAATCAGCTGAAATTTGTGGTTTATAAGACTTATCAATTATACTGTTCATTCATAATAATAGGGCCATTTCCCACTAAAAAATATTTAAACATATTTTTTTAATATATAATAAAAATATATAATATATTTGCTTTTGTGACTATACTCATCATTATATATTCACCTTATCTAAACCAGTATACATAGTACACTGTAAGTAGTTGGACTGTTAAAAGTCTTTGCTTAGTTCTATATAATTAGGTATATGTTCTGTAATAGTATTCTGTGTAGATAGTATTTAACTATATATATTATTTATATATAAGTTGACATTATGTATATAAAATTAATTTTATTATTATTATTATTATTGATATTATTATAATCTAATTATATTATATATTTTATGTATATGATGTATTATAATTAGCTTAAAAATTTTGCTCCGACCGGTTCTACTCCATACAGAGATAAATTAAGAAATTGAAATACTGGTTATATTATTATTATTATGTTTCATTAATCTTATCAATTATTAGCATCCAATAATTATGAACACGATGGTATTCTTAAAAAAAGATAAGGAAATTTACAAATATCTATTATTTCTATTTGTAATATTATTATATTTATTACAATTATATAAAAATAATTTGTTTAAATTTTACCCTATACTTACATTTATATTAATCGATTTAGGAAATATCATTAAAATCTTCGGTTCATATTCGTTTGGAATAATTTTTCTTTTAATATGAAAAAAAACTTAGGTTTAAATCTCTTTCGATTGGAATATTTTTTCTTTTAATTTTAAGAAAAACTTGCTTAAGTCTCTTTCGATTATAATAATTTTCAGTATATTTTAAGAAAAACTTAAGTTTGTCTTTTCTGATTATAATAGTTTTCCTTTGAATTTTAAGAAAATTTGCTTATGTATTTTAATGTCTCTTCACTCTCTCAGTTAATTGAAAATAATTTTTCTTTTTAATATTTATATAGAAAGTATTACTTTATAATATTTTAATATCTTTGTTACTGATGAAAAAAATTATTATTAATTTAATTATATATTAAATATATATAAATATTATTATTATAATTAATTTATATTATTATTATATAATTTATTATTATATTATTTAATTATTGGGACCCCATTACAAAACTTTTGATAAATATTTGTTAATTTTAGGCAAGTATAACATGATATATTTATTATAATTTATTATTTATATATTTATATAATATTATTATATTAATTTATTATTTATTATTTATTATATTTATTTATATATATATTAATTTAATTAATATTATATTATTTATTTATTAATTATTATTATTATTAATTTTAATTTATTTTTATATTATTAATATATATATATATTATTAATTTATGCATAATTATTTTGACAATTTTACTGTAGGCAACTCAAATACATAGTTGTGATTGAACATCCTATTTTGGTCATATATCAAGGTAACGGTAACCTTAGTATTTATTTAATTATAAAGATTTTATAAATTAACTTTTATATATATATTATAATATTATATATAATTTATATATTTAATTATATATTTATTTATAATATATATTAATTTAATCATTATCTTATTATTTATATTATTTATTTACTATTATTTTATCATAATTTAATTTATAATTATTAATTTATTTAATTATTATATTATATTATTATATTATAGTATTTTATTATTATTATATATTAATTATTAATTATTATTATTATATTTATGATATATTATTATATAATTTAATTATATAATTTATTATTTGGATTCGTTCAGTGACATGCAAGAGCTCAAAGCTCGTAAACTTAAGATATGTTACATAAGTAAAAAACTGATAAAACTATATATATGGAATCAGCGTATGAAATTTGTTATGGAAATATGTGAAAGAATATAAAATTTAATCTTTTTTTTTAATTCAATTGTTTTTTTTACTTAATATTCCACCCACCACCTAATGGATATAATATTTGTAACACTAAATTAACATATAATTATAGTGAATCATGCGTATATTAAATTTTTTTTTATATATGGGGACTTCGAGTACTACTCTGGTGATGTGGACAGAGGGGATTGAATTCAGTGTTTCTCATACCCGATTAGGGTTAGGGGACGTGTAGGAACTTCCGCGACAACTCTCCAAATATCCAAAGAGCAGTGTTGGTCTCTCGGTGATTATTAGCCCCTTTCCTCCTACGGTGGTATATTTGGATATAACAGTTATTAGTCATCTACTCTTCGTCCCTCAGATGAGTCTGAGAGACCGACTCTATCGTATTTTACCCATGTGGTATTCTTATATAAGTTAAATATAAAAAAATATAATAATAAAAAATTCTTATTCAATTCCAGTTGACTAGCTCTATTCTCTGCTTGCAATTATGTGTTAGCAGTTTCGAATTGTTATATTAATCTTATTATTTTGTTAATACCATGATATAACTGATGCTCTCCTAGATATTTTATATAAAAAAAAACTGTATAATAAATTTTTTTTTCATTTTTCATACAAATTTCATACGCTGATGCTGCACTTGAACAATTATCATTTGTCAATATATTGACTTAACCAAGGCTTCTACTTCCTGATTTTTATTATCATATTGCTGCTCTTAATTTTCATTATAGTCTTTTATTTGACTCTACTTCCAAGTAGGCATTTAATATATTATTATTATAATTTATTATTAATAAATATTTATTTATATATTTAATTATAATTTAATTTATTATATAATATTATTATATTATTTATTTAGATATTATTTAATATATATTATTTAAATTTAATATTATAATTTAATTATTATTTTATTTTATTATAAATTATTTACATTATATATTTATATTATTATATTTATAATATTGTATTTTATTTATTTATTAATATTGTAATGGTAATTATATTAGATATTAGATATTTAATTATTTAATATTATATTATTATATAAATTTATATATTTATATATATATATATATATATTTTATAATTAATTATTTTTTAATTTATATATATCATATATATATTATATTAATTTATATATTATAATTATATGAATTATATAATTATTAATTATATATATTATCATTATTTATTTTATTTATACTTATTGTCATTACTATACATCTCTTTCCATCCAAAATCTAGTGGGGTTAAGGTGGTCAGTGTACTCATTCATCTCGAAAACTAGAAAAGTAGATAGTAAAGAATATGGATACTATCTAGTCGAAAAGAAAGCCAAGACTTACTTCTCCATATATTTTTATTTATGCCTATTATTATTATTTAGTTAGAGATGCTTCGTCTGCAGTATGAATAATATTCACTACCCTAATATGAGTCTTACTTGGGGACTGCAAGTGATCTACTAATGGCATCTGATAGTCTCACTCTCTAGTTGATGGTGGATTTCATCCTCTTATGCCAGTGTGGCCCACAAATTCCATATATCACTCTCCCTTCACATAAACACTCGCTATCATTCACATCCTTTAATTAATTCATTTCTCGCCTCTGCTTCTCAAACTCATACTATTTACTTCTTTCTCCATGCATTCCTATTACTCTTGAATACCTCAATACCTTCTTTTATTCTTATCTCTGGTCTCCCATTGTTGATATCCACACTAACTTCATATCATCTAGTTGAGCATCCGCTTAACCAATAATCCGGATCTATCATCAATCTCTTATCCATCATTATGACCAAAATATATATATTCATTTCCCTTCATATTTATTTATTCATTCTTCAATATTTATTCCCTTCTTTCACACCACATTAATCTCTCATAAACTTTCCACACCTTGTCCATAAACTATTCTTTCTCACACCTAACACGCCCCTCAAATTATTATCCTTAATATATGTACTTACTACTTCTGTATCTTTAGATCCTTTACCTTCCTTTCTATTCTCACGTACTCACATATATCTTTTACTATTTTCGTCTATTCTTTCCTTATTCTTCTTCTTTACTTCATTTAGTATCTTTTTTTTTTTTCTTATTATCTTCTTCTTTCATCTACCTTTTTTTCTTTTCTTAATTCAATCTTATCTATCTTCTTACTTTTTCTATTTCTTTCATTCCTTTCATTATTCTTCTTTATTACTATTCTTTTATTAAAATCTATTTAGATTATTTTATAATATATAGATTGAGAGTATATATATATTAGTATAAAAATTAATAGATTTGCTGTTTATTTTACTAAATTAAATAATTTGAAATGTAAATTATCTAGTATATATAAATTCACTCACGGTAGGACAATGATCTCTTTTACTACTTAACTTGGGTTATTCGCAGAATCTCTACACCCTCGCTAGCTGATGGTATAAAGCAGGCGTGTTACACGCCTGACCCCGTATGAGCTAAAAGAAGATCTGTATTACACGCACGATTTAACTTCTGAAAAGTTTTTTATCTCCCAGAAGAAACGAGAAAGTTCAAATATTAGTTGTGAAACTTTGGCAGACCACCCCGTTCACACTCGGGTTAGGGGTCACACAGGGTTTTAATTAGGCCGAAAGTATAATTTGGTGATCTCAACTATTGTATGCATTAATATTGAGTGCAAAGTGAGGTAGAATATAGGTCATAAACTTTTTATCTATGATATAAAATACGTAATAATCATTCTAGGTTCCAAACTATTCTTACCTAACTGAAGGTTTCGAACCCACACCTCACGTTGGTAAATCATAAGGCGAGCAATGTACCACGCTAGACCTTCTCGCATGAGTTCCTTAAAGGACGATTTTCACGTGTATTACTGCTCTGAATTGTCATAAGTACTATGCCATTGGGGAAGAAATAGGTACGTCAGGTGACAGGTGAAACCCTTTGGCAGACTCCCACAGCTCTCACCTCTGAGTGTCTAGGGTCACACAGCTCGGTTTTTGTAGATTAAGTGGCGAAGTATAATTTGGGACTCACGATTTGTATGGCATAAACTATGTAGCTCCAAAGTAAAAATATACTTTTATATGTATTATATAATCCTCTTCTAGGCTCTCTTTAGGCGCTAACTGCGTTTCGAAACCCACACCCTTCCACTGTTGACTAATATACAGGGTCGTTCAGATATACCAAACACAGTCTGACCACTATGAGTACGTAAAAGATTAAACGAACTACCGTTTACTCATAGAAGAGTATTCATAACTTCCACTAGTGGTCTAAAGAATAGAGGTACGTTCGTGTCCTGTACACAACTGTCTAGAGACTCCTCATATGGCCGAACCGTCACGACCCGTCTTCAACTACTACGTGAAAACGGTAAGGGGTCACACAGGGTTTTGATTAGGAGAAAAGTATCAATTTGGGACTACATGTTATAGCATGAAATATTTTTAATTTCATCTTTTTCCTGATGTTCCTTATATGTATATATAGATCATCTCTAGGCTTCTTACCTAAACTGGTGAGAATCTGATTTCGAACCCCGAAACCTACCATTCGATCGACTGTTGTGTAAAGCAGGCGTGTTACCTACCATTTGCTTGGACCAGCTCATGAAATGCTAAAAGGAGATCTATATACCAGTATATACTCCTGAAAGTGTTTCATTCCAGAAATAGAGGCGTACGTCAGCTGACTAGTGAATCCTTTGGACAAGAGCCCTAGATTTGCCGGCTCACACTCGGGTCGAGGGGGTCGCCACACAAGGGTTCTTGATTTAGGCGACAAGTATAAAATTCGGGACTCACCTTGTATGTAATGATATTATTATGCTAGTGAAACGTTTTATAAATTGTAATGATATATTAGTTTCATTCCCTAGGAAAGACAGGGAGATGGATTATATTATTATACCCTCCATCAATTAGAAGGCTTTTCTTTGCACTGGAATATTTAAATAATTTATACCTTATGAAATTTGGTGAGGTTAAAATGTCTTCAGTACTCTATAAATGATATCGTATATATAGAGTATATAGGTCGATATATATATATATTATATATGATTTTATATATATATATATATAGTATCACACTATAATTCTTTATTATAAATTTGTTAATAAAAACTAAGCTTTGTTAATTGGCCATTTCAGGTGGAATGATGTATATTTATAATTTAGGTTTTATGTTGTAAGACGGTACAGATTCCTCACTCTATATATTATATATATATATAATGTACAAAGAATGATCTCTATAATGATTAATTGGCCTCTAATTTAAGAGATCTCGAGCTCTTTTGATATAGCAAATCAAATTTATTCGTTAAGATTTTATGTCCTGTCTGTATCATGTTATTTTTCTTTATTTATGATTTACTTCTAAATTTAACATTCCAATTTCTTTAAAAGATCCTTAGTTATTGATTCATATCATATGATTTTGTCCTTAAGATTAACGTGTTTCAATTTTTAATACCATTACAGTATTCATATTATTCATTAGACGTCGAGCGTAGAGCGCTCTATATGTTTGGCGCTTCTCCCTCACGTCATCTACATTTTGGTATATCACTAACACTTTCTATTCTCCATGGCACGCAGAGGTGACAGCGGCACCTCGGTGACCTTGACAATATAAAGAATGAAACAGTTATTTCGGCTTTTACAACCGGACTTATACAAGGTTTTCCTGTATATATAATTTTTTTTAGAACATTAATTAATTTTGTTATACTCTGTAAAACAGAATTTACGTTAGGTTGAATATGGGTGATCTTTACAACAGTTGCCTGTAAACACCCCCTTTATCCTGTACATTTTTTTATGAAAAAAGTTAGGAATAGTGGAGTGTAGACTAGTGTACCTAACCGAAAGATTTACGATGGAAACGCTAAAACAATTAAATTTCTACTAAGAATATATAGCACTCCTCTGGAAATCGGCAACATCTCTCGATTCATTCAATCATTAATCGTAACACCCTTTACTTTAGGCGTTGTATACAATCTGAGTAAAGAAAAAACGGGGTAATTAGTTATTTTTTTTATTATTTTTAATTTTTTTGTATTTTAATTATACCATTTATCTCTTACTAAGAATGCTGATGCATGCCTCATGAAATATATGCGAACGTTCTGTATATATTTATCTCTATATGAGGTGTTTGTCCATTTTTTGGTCGGATAAGTACGTTCTTATAACTATTTATAACTTTAGAATCGTATTCTCGACATAGTCAGATGTGATGCTAATTTGCCGGTCACTCTCGGTCTGCCGCCACCACGGACAAATTTGGCCACCCATGTAACCTTTAGGCACAAAGGACATGTCGATTTTGTATAATTGGTGTGTGGAAGCCAGCGGCTGGCGCCAAAAGGCGGCTAGGCTTTTGTTAGACAACTCACTGTCAATTATTCTTCTATTTTTAGCCATGAGTGACTGGAAAGTTCTTTGCTAGTCGGCCTGTTGTCCGTAGGCATGTATCACACCAATCCACTTAGGAGTTTCTTTGCTTAAATTTTGTGCCAAACTCATCACGTTTGCGGTGAGCTTTGAGAACTCTAATTCTTTGTTATACGGCTGCGAGTCTCTCAATGTGAATTATTGTGAACAAACACCTTTAAGTTGTAAGAGGCTCGGACTCTAAGTCGGAGTGTGGCTTTAAAAATATTCATGCTCTCTTGCAATATACATCTCAGACAAGCCGAGCAAATTAATTTCTCATTGATTTACTCCTCTAGTGAGTTCCAATTACATAACCTAGTAGATTTGACTACACGTTCGGTATCGGTTGACTCTCTTATTCACTTCAACTGGCCATCTGCAGTAACTTCTCATCGAATCAGGCGGAGCTATGTAGATAATTCGCACTCTTAATAATCCGATATATATAATTACCTGAGAATTTATTCCATCATGAAATTGGTAAAATTAACTTCATGTGATATGAATGCAATTCAAATATTTCTCTCGAATTTAATTTTCTTTATGAGTGCACTGCTTGAAACAAGTACTCTTACTGATATCTCTGGTTCAATTAAAGGTAAGTATTGAGTTATTTTGTATCCTCTGACATTTATTGGTACTTATAGTATTATGTATCAAACTATGATAATCGGCTTGGAAACTTCTTCGTACTTCTTTATAAAAAACATCTCACGTTAATCAGGACTATTATTTATTTAATTACTCTTGTATACTGTTTGTATTTTCTGACATGTACTGTGAGCATCTGTGCGGACAAAACTTGTTATTGTTACTTTATGAGCATATTAGTGTGCTGAAATCTACAAAATTTCATATTTTTATTGCTCTGATTAGTTGTTTTATTCACACCAAATTGTCCTTTATATTGTATTATTGATACTCTCGACTGATTATCGTCTGCATCGATACTCTTTTTCACTCGGTACAAATAACTGAGTCTATACGTAATATAGTTTAAAGAGACATCTGATATCCACTAATTTTCTATCTCCTTTTTGTATTTATAATAATAAGAATTTCTGCATCTTATTTAACATTCTCGATATAGTTATTGTTTTCTATTCTCTTCGACTCAAGGTTCTGTGCTCTTAGGAAGCACTTCATCTCTATGAACTTTTTGCTTTCAAAATACCCAAAATTCTTGTTTGAAATGACTCTATTAATGAGTCATGGTAATATATAATTTATTTTTGCATTTTTATCAAACGTGGTTGCTTTACTTGAAAGTAATTGTTGCAATTTCTAACATGATTATGTTCAATATTGTCCCTTATTGCATTACTATTCAAAAGTCTCGTTGTTTTCACTTCGAACAGACAGATCCATCGGTGCGCTTTCATTCAGTTACCAAGTTAATAGGCGCCTACGTAGCCCGTTAGTTACTCCCAGCTGATGCTCATTGGCCGTGTACATCTCGAGTGAGTGCATATATATTGGTGTACTCAGAGTAACTATTCAATTATTTGACCCGTGCATCTATCCTCCTACACTATTCTGTGGAGTCATATAATATTATTGCATAGTAAATATTTTTAATAACGACATTTATCATTTATTCTCATTATTATGATAATATGAAACTTCCATTCTAGTGATATTATTTAATTAATAATAATGTTGT